>PVKV010014114.1:0-58782 GCA_004027835.1 Alouatta palliata | reverse complement strand
GGTTGTAGATGTGTTGTGTTGCCTCAGAGGCCTCTGTTCTGTTCCATTGGTCTATATCTCTGTTTTGGTACCAGTACCATGCTGTTTTGATTACTGTAGCTTTGTAGTATAGTTTGAAGTCCAGTAGTGTGATGCCTCCAGCTTTGTTCTTTTTGCTTAGAATTGACTTGGCTATGCGGGCTCTCTTTTGGTTCCATATAAAGTTTAAGGTGGTGTTTTCCAGTTCTGCGAAGATGGTCATTGGTAGCTTGATAGGGATAGCATTGAATCTGTAAATTACTTTGGGCAGTATGGCCATTTTCACGATATTGATTCTTCCTAGCCATGAACATGGAATATTTCTCCATCTGTTTGTGTCCTCTCTTATTTCATTGAGCAGTGGTTTGTAGTTCTCCTTGAAGAGGTCCTTTACGTTACTTATTAGTTGTATTCCTAGGTATTTGATTCTCTTTGTAGCAATTGTGAATGGCAGTTGGTTCTTGATTTGGCTCTCTTTAAGTCTGTTATTGGTGTATAAGAATGCTTGTGATTTTTGCACATTGATTTTGTATCCTGAGACTTTGCTGAAGTTGCTTATCAGTTTCAGGAGATTTTGGGCTGAGACGATGGGGTCTTCTAGATATACAATCATGTCGTCTGCAATTTAACTTACTCCTTTCCTATTTGAATACCCTTTATTTCTTTTTCTTGCCTGATTGCTCTGGCTAGAACTTCCAGTACTATATTGAATAGGAGAGGTGAGAGAGGACATCCTTGTCTAGTGCCAGATTTCAAAGGGAATGCTTGTAGTTTTTGCCCATTCAGTATGATATTGGCTGTTGGTTTGTCGTAAATAGCTTTTATCATTTTGAGATACGTTCTGTCAATACCTAGTTTATTGAGGGTTTTTAGCATAAAGTGCTGTTGGATTTTGTCAAAGGCCTTCTCTGCATCAATTGAGAATATCATGTGGTTTTTGTCTTTGGTTCTGTTTGGTGGAGTCATTAGGTTTTTCTATATAAAATTCATTTACTAATAGAAACAATTTTACTTTCCCTTTTCTAATTTCAATACCCTTTATTTTTTTATCTTGACTAATTGCTCTGACTAGGTCTTCCCAAAGTTTGAAAAAGAGTGGGGAAAGTGGGCATCCTTATCTTGTTCCAGTTCACACCTATGATGGTTTAAATCTATGTCCCTACCAAAATTTCATTCTGAAATGCAATCTCCAGTACTGGAGTTGGGGCTTGATCAGAGATGATTGAATCATGGGGACAGCTTATAAAGACTCAGCACTATCCTCCTTAATTCTTGTGAGATATTGTTGTATGAAAGTGTGTAGTACCTCCCCTCCTCTCTACCTCATGCTCCAGCCATGTAAGACATGCCTGCTTTCCCTTCATCTTTCACCATGGTAATAAGTTTCCTGAAGGCTCCCCAGTAGCAGAAGCTGCTATGCTTCCTATGCAGCCTGCAGAACTTTGAGCCAATTGAACCTCTTTTCTTTATAAATTACCCTGTCTTGGATACTTCTTTATAGCAACATGAGAATGGACTAATACACTTATAATTATTTAGTATGTTTTAGGTGTGAGTTTGTCATATATGACCTTTATTGTGTTGAGGTATTTTTTTTCCTATACCTAACTACTTAAACATTTTTATCATGAAGAAATATTGAATTTTATTGCATTCTTTTTCTGCATCTATTAGGATTATCATTTCATTTTTGTCTTCAGTTAGTATGATGTATCACATTTATTGATTGACGTATGTTGATTCCTCCTTGCATCCCTGAAATAAATCCCACTTGATTATGACCTATCTTTTTGGTTCAGTTTTATAATATTTTGTTGAGGAATTTTCCATATATGTTCATCAGACACATTGTCTTTTAGTTTTCTTTTTTATTGTCTTCTCGTCTGATTTGGCATTAGGTTAATGTAGGACCTGGAGAATGAGTTAGGAGTGAGTTCCTTCTCTTCAAGATTATTGGAATAGTTTGAGAAGAATTGGTTTTAGTTTAGTTTTTTTTTTTTTATGTTGATAGAATTCAAAATAAAGTCATGTGCTCCTGAGCTTTTATTTGTTGGAAGACTTTTTAATTACTGATTCAATCTCATTACTATTTTTTGGTTTGTCCAGGATTTTCATTATTTCCTATTTTGATTTTGGTTTATTTTATGTGTCCAGGTATTTATCCATTTTTTCTAGGTATTTCAGTTTGGTGATTTATGGTTGTTGTTTCTAATGGTGTCTAAAAATCTTTTATATTTCTGTGGTGTCAGTTGTAATGTCTCTTTTTTCAATTCTTATTTTAATTATTTGAGTCTTTTTTATTCATCTAATAATGTGTCCATTTTATCTTTTCAAAAAGTAACTTTCTGTTTTGGTGATCTTTTGCATTATTTTTAGTCTCTAATTTATTTCTGCTAACATGTTTATTTCTTATTTCCTCCTACTAATTTGGGGTTTGGTTTGTTCTTTCTTTTTTAGTTTCATGAAGTATACTGTTAGGTTGTTTACTGAAAATCTTTCTACCTTTTTGATGTAGGTGCTTACTATAAACTTTCGTGTTAATACTGCTTAATCCTACAAAAGCAATGTTAAGATACAAAACCTGTATCCCACAGGCCTTTATATGTTTTGTTTCTATTTTCACTTGATTCAATAATTTTTTTAATATCCTTCTTAATTTGTTTTTTGATCCATTGGTCGTTTAGAGGCATGTTGTTGAATTTTCATGTAGTTGTGTAGTTTCAGCATTCCTTTTATTATTATTTCTAATTTTATTCAATTGCAGTCTGAGAATAAACTTGATAGGATCTTGGTTTTTGAAAATTTGTTGAGATTTATTTTGTGGCCTAACATGTGGTTTCTTGTTTCCTGGAAAATTTCCATGCATTGATAACAAAAATGCATATACTGGGGCTGATGGATGAAATGTCCTGTAAATGTATGTTGGGTCCCTATGCTCTCAAATGCAGTTTAAGTCCAATGTTTCTTTGTTTATTTTCTAGCTAAATGGTCTATCCAGTGTTGAAGTTAGGGTGTTGAACTCTCCAACTGTGAATGTCTTAGTGTCTCTCTTCTTAGCTCTAATAATATTTGTTATATATATCTGGGTCCTCCAGTGTTAGGTGCATATATATTTATAAACTCTACATCCTCTTGCTGAATTAATTTCTTTATCATTATAAAATGAGCTTATTTATTTTACTATTTTGACTTAAATACTATTTTATCTGATATAATTATAACTCCTTTTTTTAACTTCTAGTTTTTGTTTGCATATACTAACTTTTTCCATCCCTTCACATTTAGTCTATGTGCGCCTCCACAGATGAGGTGAGTATATGAGAGGCCACACATAGGTTGGATTTGTTTTATAATCCATTGATCTAGTCCATATTTTTTAATTAGAAGATTTAATCTATTTGCATTCAATATTATTACTCATATGTGAGCATTTGCTTTTGTCATTTTGTTAATTGTTTTCTGAGGTTTTTTAAAAATATCTTTTGTCTTTTGTTTTATTCTTTCTTATTCCTCATCTTTCCAGGTTGGTGCTTTTTTTTTTTTTTTTTTTTTTTTTTTTTTTTTTTTTTTTTTTTTTTTTTTTTTTTTTTTTTTTTTTTTTTTTTTTTTTTTTTTTTTTTTTTTTTTTTTTGTAGGAATAGGGTTTGATTTCTTTCTCATTTTGGTACCTGCTCTACCAATAAATGATGATAATTATTGTAATTAAGAATTTCTTATAAGACTTGTCTAGTGGTGATAAATTTCCTCCAATTTAGCTTGTCTGTGAAACTTTATTTCCTCTACATATCTGAAGAAGAGCTTTGATGAGTATAGTATTCCTAGCTCCATGGTTTTCTTTTAGATCTTTGAATATATCATGCCATTGTCTTCTGGCCTATATGGTTTCCTCTGAAAAATCTGCTCTCATTCTAATGAGTTTCTCTTTTATGTGGTTTGCTAGACTTTTTTGTTTGTTTTTAGAATTATTTTCTTGTTTTTGACTTCTGACAGTTTGATTATAATGTGCCTTGGAGAGGACTTTTTTGGGTTGATTCAATTTGGGATTTTTTGAGCTTTACAAATCTGTATGTCTATATCTCCCCCCGAATTTGGGACATTTTCAGGTATTATTTTACTAAATAAATATGCTATTTTCTTTTTCCATCTCTGTATCCTACTGGAAATCCCTTAATGTGAATATTTGTTTTTGTAATAGTGTCCCAGAAATTTTGTAAGCTTTCTTCATTTGAAAACATTTCTTCCTTCTTTTCTTCTTATCCTTTTCCTCCTTTTTGTCCTCCTTCTTCCTCCTCCTCTTCCTCTTCCACTTCTTCTTTTGTCTGTTTTAAAAGATTTGTATTAAAGTTCAGAATTTGTTTCATCTGCTTGATCTGCTCTGTTGCTGAAGCTCTCAATTGAATTTTTTCATAATTTATTGAATTCTTGAGCTTTGATTTTTTTTTTTGGTTCTTTTTATGTTATCCATCTCTTGAATTTCTTATTCAGATCATTATTCTTTTCTTGATTTTGTTGATTCATCTATAAGTATTTTCTTTTATCTCATTGAGTTTCTTTAAAAATCAAAAGTATTTCAAAATTATTTTAAAATACTTTTTAGGAATTTTATAGATTTTCTTTACTTTGGGGCCTGTTACTAAAGATTTATTATATTTCATTGGAAATGTCATATATCCTACCTTTTTCATGTTGCTTGTAACCCTACATTGATATCTGCACATCTGGTAAAAAAAAAAAAAAAGCAGTTGCCTCGTTCAATTTTATGGGCTAGCTTTCTTAGGGGAAACTTTTTTTCATGTAGATATGCTCCATAGTGTTGGGTAGAGTGGTTTGGGTTTGGTTCTAAGTGCATGCAGTAATGCCATCTCCTGTGATACTTTTTGTTACAGTCTATATGACAGCAATATCTGCAAGTGCCCAGCCACATATACTGCTGCTTTTTTGTTTTTCTTTTTTGGTGCTGGCACAGCTTTGCTGGGGGCATACGCTGCCAGGTGGGCTGTTTCTCAGGCTCTGGAGAAGTTTGTACCAGACATGTTGGCTCTGCTGGTCACAGGAACGATGTCTTTGTCTGCTTGGCATTGGTACAAAGTAAGACCTGAGGATGTGTAATTTATAAAGAAAATAGGCTTATTTGGCTCACATTTCTGCAGGCTATACTAAAAGCATGGTGCTTGTATCTGCTTCTGGCGAGCGCTACAGGGTGCTTCTACTCATTATGGAAGGCAAAGGGGAGCAGGCATCACATGACGAGGGAGAAAGAGGAAGGTGCCAGGCGCTTTCTAACAACCAGATCTCATGGGAACGAACAAAGTGAAAACTCACTCATTACTATGACGATAGCCCCAAGCTGGTCATGAAATACTTGCCACTATAATCCAAACACCTCCCACTAGGCCCCACTTCCAACACTGGGGATGCAATTTCAACATGAGGTTTGGAGAGGACAATTACTCAAACCCTATCAAGCAACTTCTCTGGTGATGGCTAGCAGCAGGAAGGCTGTTTTCCAGTCTGTGAGGGGCATGGATGGGGTACAGCAGTCTTCCATTTGGAGTGCTGGGGTTGCCAGTGACGGCGAGCACTGAATAGGCTGGTCATCAGGCTCTGGGCAGTGTGTGCAGTGTGTTCATGGTCAATATCTTATTCTTCCTTTTTCGTTGGAATTACTTGTTCTCTTTGTACCTAAGATACTCAGAAAATAAGAAAGGCTTCTAGAAACTCATATTATCTTTCTTTCAGTATCCATTCATATCCTTACATGTTGTTATCTGTGGCCAAATAGCTTGACCCCTAATGCTCCCTTCATTTTGATCAAAGTCAAATTCCTTTTGGTGAAAAGAGGAAAATGCTGTAATAAAAATAGTTTATTATTATTTTGAATCTTAAAGTAGAAACATCATATTTAAAAAAAACAAGACTAAGCACAATGCAGAATTGGTAGCGTTGGTTTTGGATAATGTATTGGCAGTCACCTAGTCAAACAAGCTTTCAGTAATTTACATCTCCCAAATTGTGTGTCTGGAGTCTAGTGAGAACAGCAGTGAGTCAGCGCTGAACTGGCTGGCTGTTTATAACAGCATCCACCGTCACCCAGAGTGTAAATAACATTCAGAACTTTCAAATCTACTAAGGAAACATTGATGTGGGTCAACCACAGAGCAATAAAAAGTCTTTACGCAGTAATATCAGCCAAATTTTAAATTGCACCCCTGTTTTTTATTCATAAGACTGCTGTATTTCTGTAAAAAAGATTCAGCCTTATTATTCTCATTTTCAGGAATTGTTATAGAAAAACTACAAACTTCTGGTGTAAAAGAGAATTAATTTACCAAAACTTATTTTAAATGAAAGCTTATGCAGCAACTCAACATGTAAAATAGGAAAATGCGAATCTATTCTGTTTAAATCCAAGGTTAAAATCTAATGATCATGCTACCCAGCCCCTACACTCTTACTTCCCACCCCCACCATGCCCCATCCAGGAATTCCACCAATAACAGATCAAAAACCTTATTTAAGGCCAGGCGCAGTGGCTCACACCTGTAATCATAGCACTTTGGGCGGCAAAAGAGGTCAGATCACTTAAGGTCAGGAGTTCGAAACCAGCTTTGTCAACATGGTTAAACACTATCTCTACTAAAAATACAAAAAAAATTTAGCCTGTAATCCCAACTACTCAGAGGCTGAGGTGGGAGAATCGCTTGAACCTGGGGTGGGGGGAAGGCTACAGTGAGCCAATATTGTGCCGCTGCACTCCAGCCTTGGTGACAGAGCGAGGCTCCATCTCCAAAAACCAACAAGTAGACCAGAAAAAACTTACTTACGGAAACTTAATTTCTCATATAGTCATCTACATGTGCCTCTTATTAGGTAAAATAGTTGTCAGACCTCCCAGTAATCCTAAAACTGAAGCCCAGTGCTCTTGAGTTCTAGTTCAACATATTTCTGCTCAACTGCGCAACTCTTTGCATTTTAAGTTGCTGAGTCAAGGAAAGAAAGTTGATTTTAAATACAAATCATTTAAAAGGTAAAAGAAACTTGGGTAGGAGAAATAATTGTTTCTGCTTTTTCATTTCTGTATTCTGTGCATCACTGCTTCAAAGTCAAACATTGCAAAGTTCAAGGTTATTAATCATTGAGTTCACAGAATGTCTCTTTGTCTGAAGATAATTTCCCATTGAGAAGAGTTTGTCTTTGTTGTCTTGCTTTTTCAATAGTATCTTCTGACAGGATGTTGATCCTGGGAATATCGTTAAAATTGACTATAGCTGGGAAATGTGATTCTCAGCATTTTCCTAATGACAGCTAAAGACTGATGTTTGCAGTGGGATTTTACTCAATAATTTATATCCCATTGGCATGAAAATGTTAGTGATAAACGCCACATTTATTTCTCCAAACCTTGCAACTGTGTATCTATGAGCTTTAGAACTGCTTATAAAGAATTCTTGATTCATTCCCTGGTTTCTTTAGTATCACTTTGGTGATTCAGTGATTGCATTAGAATGCAGAGACTCACTTCCAAATTAATTCAAAAACCAAAGTAAAATGCTATTCCTTCAAAGGTCAAATATGCTGATAGAAGGGAGTTAGTATAAGACTTTTAAAAATGTCTTGTGAGGTATAAGAACAATTCAGACTTTGCCATGACAAATTTAATATCAAAAGTATAAATAATAGTTTAATTCGTTTTAAAAAAGCAAATTCCTATGGGGGAAAAACAAATTTAAACAATGAGAAAATATTAACATTAACATCAAAAATCTCAATAAAGCTGTTAAAAAAAATCTAATGTTCCCTTCTGTCATAACTTAAATATTTTACAGGCTGTTAATACACTTTGTCCTATATGTCAAAATTGCATAGAGAAACATGCACTTTTCATACATGTTTTGATAAATTTGACTCTGTCTTGGTCTCATTTCTATGACTTTGGACAAAAGCAATCTTGGGAGAATTCTGAAGTAAAAAACAAAATCTCTAAAGCTGTTTGAGATAAATTTCTTTAGAAATCATAAATATAGATCCTTTGATCATCAGCCTAAATAAACGGAAAATAAAGCATATTAAGTTGCCTTATCATTCCCTAAGGCTAATGTCTAAAGCTTACTTACTTGAAAGAGTAGAAATGTGAAAACAAAGAGATTAAGAATAATGCTGTAAACTAGACCCACATTTTTTAATGATAGGCTGGAGATGCCGCTAAGTGGAAAACCAAACAATGAAAACAGTATCTAGTTCTCAAAATACCACCTGTTTTCTAAGCTTTAGATGCCTGGAATGTAGACAATTAAAAATGTAAAACGGCTACTATATCAACATGGAATGCTGGCCTGCGGGTTTGTGTGACTTTTTCAAGATTACACTTATCTCCTTCTTTTTCTGGTCTGTGCCACAAATAGATTCTTAATTTCAACCTCATATAAGTGAGAAATTTGCAATATGAAAGCACACATTTTCATTTTCACATAAAACATAAAGCAACAGTGTCAGAGAGATTACTCCCACCTTTGGGCATTTTGTAAATTCTGGGTGGTGTTTTTATTTCACGGGACAGTAGATACAGGATTTTGCATGTGAGGTGAGTGAGGCTCAGTGAGCAGTCAGCTGGCCCCTGTCCTAAGATGGGGATCTAACTCTGTTTTGCACGTAAATGAAAACTATTGAAGAATGTTAGAGTGTTGATTAAGAGCAAAGATTTCAGAACTCGATTATTACGATGTAAAATCTGAATCTGTCGTGGACACGTTTCCTGTCTTCTCCCTGCATTGGTTTTCTTATTTGTGAAACTGTGATGATCAATGACACCATCAGGTTGTTGTGAGGAGAAAATGTAAAGAACCTAAAATAGTGCTTTTCCGACAATAGACATTCTGTAAGTCTTGGTTATTTTTAATATTTTACAACTGGGAAGTAATAAGTAAATTAGAGGAAAATTGTATTTTTTCTTCAACTTTATTAAACTGTATATACTATTTAAAAAATACATACCTACAATGATAAAGCATGGCTTTTAGTGCTTAAGTCACCATCAATGAACAAAGGTGTCTTTTTGTTATTTAGCAATCTCTGGTGAATGGAGAATGCCTCCTCTACCACTCCAGAAATTTATGAATGTTGAGTCTAATGACGTGAGTGCCAGGATCTAATGTTTATTGCACCCATAGTAAAAAGAAAATGAGTCCTATGAGATGGACTCAGTGTGAAAAGAAACAATAGCAGAAGGAGGTGAGTGGCCTGGAGTTTTTATTGCAGTTAGAGGATGGAGCCCAGATGGAGGTTCTCTGCTGTTGTTTGAATTTCGACCTGCAACATGGAGCAGCAGGTTTGTTCCAGGGGTGGAGAATGTGAATGGGGGTGAGGGATCTTATTAGATTACCCAAATACGGGGAAAGGGGAGGAGTAACAACTTGAAAGCTGTCAATTTCTCACATCAGAAATGGAATCTTTATTTTATTATAATATCTTTCAGTCTTTGTATCACTTATAGTAATTTTATTTCAAATTGTAAGCATATCACCACTTCAATATAACTTTTAATGTAATTATGTCTTATCTTTACACTGATCACAATTATATATTGTTAGCTTAATATGCCGTTTATATTTATGCCATTATGTTGGTTTATGTTGCTTATGTAGGTAAGCTATTGAATATATGAATTTCATTTTAAGACAGGAAGCAATGTTATAAAATGATTGTTAGTAAAACATTGGTAAGCCTTACATAGGTCTGAGAATTTCTTAACTAAAATTTGGATTTTTCTGAGACTTACAAAAATGAGTAAGGTTTTTTAGGAACAGTTACAGGGAAATTAATGAATAATATTTTTAATAAAGTAATTTACAAAATGATACTATCTCGTGTTTTTAATGTGTATCTATACTTACCTATATTCAGATGGATTTGAGACAAAATGCTACCTTCTGAATCATTCAAGGAAAGACCTTGACTGAATAATGTATTTACAGACTATAAAAAGAAAAAAAGAAAAAAGAAAAATAAGTAGATACCAGATGGCTTCCATAAACCCAGCTGCTGATCCATGAGTCTAGAAGCCTTTGGCTGGATTAACTGCCTTAAATTTTTTAATTAATTGCTTTAGGAATTGATTTACAACCACTGAGAACTGCTGTGTAGCAACCAAGAAGTCATACCACAAATAACTACAGAAAATAAACATTTAGGATCAACACACTGCAAACTGCAGTGGAAGGAAAAGCACTGATAAAGAAATTCTATTTACTCAGGAACGCAGAGGGATAGAACTAATTGGTCTCCATGGGAGTCAAAAACTCTGTATAATGGCATTCTAAATTAAAAAGTTCTAATGCTTCACATTCTTCAAAAATCTGATTGTAAACACCGTTTTGGTTGGGTAGTGGGTAAAGAATGACATTGTTACAGCTTGCAGTTTTCCACTTATTGGAAGTTGGTTCTAATGAAAGGTGTCAGACACAATGCACTACTCAGTCAGATTTTTAACAAGTCACTGTAAAGGGATAGCATATTTTCAATATGGATGTTAAAGACAGGTAATGTTATTTTTTATTGTGCATATTTCTGTTCAGTTGCATCTCTCCAGGAATGGAAAATTATCTGGCAGTGAATATGAGTCAGAAGATCCTTCGTCTACTGGTGAGGTGAAGACTAGACATTCTGGAGGTTGGCAATTAGTTACTTATAATTTAAAAAAATATATACGTCTGTTAACAGATCTGGGTATTTTATGACATCTATTTATCTTAAATAAATATAACACTTGTTCCTCTTGTTCCTTGAAAACATTCTATCCTTACTGCTAGTTTCAAGTCTTCATAAGGACTCAAATGATTCAACAAGGTGGCAAAGGATCCATCTAGACAAATAAAATAGAGTTGTAAAGGAAATGAATGCATAAATGCAACTAAAAAGATTTTTAAACTCTGTTCATGGTTTTTTTCTTTTCTTTTTCTTTTTTTTTAAAGATTCCATTTGTACAATTGACTTTTTTTTTTTTGAGACGGAGTCTCACTCTGTCACCCAGGCTGGAGTGCAGTGGTACAATCTTGACTCACTGCAACCTCTGCCTCCCAGGTTCAAGTGATTCTCCTGCCTCGGCCTCCCAAGTAGCTGGGACAACAGGCACCCGCCACCACGCCCAGCTAATTTTTGTATTTTAGTAGAGACAGGGTTTTGCCATGTTGACCAGGCTGGTCTTGAACTCCTGATGTCAGGTGATCCACCAGCCTCGGCTTCCCAAACTGCTGGGATTATAGGCTGAGCAACCACAATCGGCCAACAATAAGCTTCTTAATTATTCTCTAGTTTATTTTTCTGTCTTCAGATAGCTTTTTAGCCACTAATATCTTTAGAATGTTTTACAAAGTATATGGGGAAAGGAAGGCATAATGTTTAGGTTTAAAATAGCAGCTTATATCAGCCCTTGATGAAACTGCCCTAAGATTACAGCTAAATTACTCTGGAGGAGGGATACACAGCAGTAGAAAAAAAATATATAAAGAAAATAATTTACAAGCAGCAGAAAATTCTAGATTAAATTTTCTAACTTTAGTAATAATTTGA
Source organism: Alouatta palliata (assembly GCA_004027835.1). Lineage (NCBI taxonomy): Eukaryota > Metazoa > Chordata > Mammalia > Primates > Atelidae > Alouatta > Alouatta palliata. The sequence goes on along the minus strand of PVKV010014114.1, from coordinate 47,199 downwards.
TTAGAATTTTTAAAATAAATAATGCAACCATACTGTGAAATAGAAAAGTAGGTTTGTGATTTGATTATTATAATTACTATTATGGGTTACACTAGTAGTTTTGCTATTAGAATTTATATACATATGTATAAATATGAAATAAAAATTATTTACATACATAAATAATATAAATATAAATATATATATATATATATATGAAGAATTAGAAGATGAAGAGAAGGAAAAGGCGTGGTGGCTCATGCCTGTAATCCCAGCATTTTGGCAGGCCAATGCAGGCAGATCACCTGAGGTCAGAAGTACAAGAGGAGCCTGGCCAACATGGTGAAACCCAGTAAAAATACAAAAAAATCAGCCAGGCATGGTGGCAGGCACCTCTAATCCCAGCTACTTGGGTGCTGAGGAAGGAGAATCACTTGAACCGGGAGGCAGAGGTTGCAGTGAGCTGAGATCGTGCCATTGCACTCTAGCCTGGGCAACAAGAGCAGAAACTCAGTCTCAAAACAAAAACAAAAAAAAAAAAAGAAGAAGAAGATGGAGAGAGGGCAGGTAGAAAGATACTTGATCTGCCTTACATTATTTCTTATCTTAGACATAAATATTCTGCCACAGAAAACAGGCTAGCTATGTTTATATTGCATAGCAAGTACTCTCAGGGGTAGACTTCGTCTCTAAATCATTTACTCTAGAGAAAGTAAATAGTACCTCTCATAACCAAGACCTTGCCTGTCAATTTCAGATCATCTCTCTCAAGTTTAAGGTTCCACAGATCTCTAGAGCAGAGGCAAAATGCCACCAGTCTCTTTGGTAAAGCATAGCAAGAGTGACCTTCGCTCTAACTCCCAATAAGTTCCTCATGTCCATCTGAGACCTCCTTAGCCTGGACTTGATTGCCCATATCACCATCAGTATTTTGGTCAAAATCACTCAACAAGTCTCTAGGAAGTTCCAAACTTTCCCACATCTTCCTGTCTTCTGAGTGCCCCAAACTGTGCCAACCTCTGCCCGTTACCCAGTTCCAAAGTCACTTCCACATTTTCTGGTATCTTCATAGCAGTGCCCTACTACCAGTATCAATTTTGTATTAGTCCATTCTCACATTACTGTAAAGAACTGCCCAAGAATGGGTAATTATAAAGAAAAAAGGTTGAATCGACTCACAGTTCTGCATGATGGGAGGACTCAAAAAATGTACTATCACAAGGAGAAGGGGAAGCACACTTGGACCTTCTCACCTGGCAGCAGGAGAGTATGAGGAGCAAAGGGGGAAGAACTCCTTAAAAAACCATCAGATCTGGGCTGGGCACAGTGGCTCATGCCTGTAATCCCACACTTTGGGAGGCTGAGGCCGGAGGTTGAGCTGAGGTTAGGAGTTTGAGACCAGCCTGACCAACATAACAAAACTTCGTCTCTACTAAAAATACAAAAATTAACCAGGCATGGTGGTGCACCCCTGTAGTCCCAGCTACTGGGGAGGCTGAGGTGAGGGAGTTACTTGAACCTAGGAAGCAGAGTTTGCAGTGAGCCAAGATGGTGCAACTGCACTCCAGCCTGGGCAACAGAGCAAGGCTCCCTCTCAAAAAAAAAAAAAAAAAAAAAAATCAGATCTCGAGAGTATTCACTTATACACTCACTTTCATGAGAACAGCATGGAGGAAATCACCACCATAATCTAATCATGTCCCTCCCTCAACACATGGGGATTACAAATTGAGATGAGATTTGGGTGGGGACAGAGACAAGCCACATTAATCACTGACATTTTAGAACCATTGTGGCATTTTGAGAACATTTTGATATCAAAAACAATTTTGAGAGATGTCCTTCTACCAAAAGATAAGACACCCTCCAGAGAAGAATGTCTCTTCTGTTCAAATGAGAGAGTTCATTGGTTTAGCATAGGAAACACTCCCTCTCTTCGATTCCATACATGAGTAATTAAGTGATGGTTTGATGAAATTGTCAAAAAATTGAATTACTATTTAAAACAACTATAATGCCTCCTATCCATTAATATAATGCCTCCCATCCATTAGTGTATATATCCACACTGTTTTCTTGAATCTAAAGTTTCTACCTTCAACTTGCAGAGGAAAAATAATTTGTCTTTTACAGTAATATTCACATTTGTTTGAAGCTGTCTTTCACTTGTTTCTGTTTTTGCGTCACCATGTTTTATTCTTCTTCTGTTAGTAAACCTTCAAGGTGAATTAACTAAAAAAAAATGACTTCTGTCATTACATGAGCACTCTAGTATCAAGGTTATCTAGATTATGAAGATAATCATTCATGTCAAAATAAAAGAAAGAAAACATATTCAAAGTTTTGTGTGTCTTTTGTGGGCAGTGAAAATAGTTTTTACATAATAACCTTTGTTTCTATAGTTCCAAGGTAAAGATGAAAAAGCCTTGGAAATAAGATATTTGTTTGAAAAAAGGAGGATGATGTTCTTTTTAATTTATGGCATAAATTAGGTTCTTTAAAATGTAGTTTACCATATAAAAATAATGTCATCATAATATTTTGATTTGCACAAGAAAAGGGCTTAATTCTTACAGTGCTACAAATAATAGAACTGTAATATGTTTGCTAAAACTATCATTTCCCCATTTTTAAGGAACTTTCAGAACTTAGACAAAAAATTTACTTAAGAAGGAAATAATTTTTACTTAACTGGATGATTTCTAATTAAAAAGCTGATACAAAACACTAACCAGTAACCACAATTTTAATATACTCTTATTTCTTATAATATATTTAATATGCAAATTATTCTGCATATTAAATAATACATCTACACATGTAAAATGTGTTTATCTTGTTACCTCAAACTTCAAAAAATAATTTGAAATAAATATTTATAATAAAAAAATCCTAAACTGTACTCCAGTTTTCTCTCATATCTGAAGAGAAAATAAGGCTGTTACTTGGCTTAACGGTAATAATTAATATAAATGATAGACTATACTAAGAAAAATAATTAAGAGAAATACAGGCCGAGTGTGGAAGCTCATGCCTGTAATCCCAACACATTGGGAGGCCATCGTCAGCAGATCACTTGAGGTCAGGAGTTCGAGACAAGCCTGGCCAAAATGGCAAAACTCTGTCTCTACAAAAAATACAAAAATTGCCTGACTGTGGTGGCAGGTGCCTGTAATCTCTGCTACTCGGCTGGCTGAGGCAGGAGGTTCACTTTAACCTGGAGGTGGAGGTTGCTGTGAGCCAAGATCCAGCCTGGGCAGCAGAGTGAGACTTTATGTCCAAAAAAAAAAAAAAAAAAAAAAGAGAGAGAGAGAAATACAAATATATATACACAGCCAATGGTACAAATATTTCTGTTGTTCTTATGAAGTTACTGAATGTTATTAAGATAGCAAATCTGATCACTTTTCTGGAAACAGTGATAATAGGAGAACAAGAAGCAAAATTTCTAGAAATTAATCTATGAATTTTACAAGTCCATCCATCCTCCATCAGCAGAGGCAAGAACTACAGTGTCTAAAATGAAATCAGTTAATACATGAGATCAAATCCATATCCTTTTGAATTGGTGAATTAGTTGATATTATTGATTCCAATACAATACAAAAGAAATGGCTGTTTGCTCTATCAGAAAAAAATACAGTTAGAAAATGACTCATAATTCTGAAGTTTCAGATGTAAGGCATATGGAGAAAAATTTCACATCATAGGACCATAAGAACTTTTTTAGGGAATTCTGTGACACCCTCAGTAGTATGTGAGAAGTCATTGATTCTATGCACGAGTAAAGTATAAATAAATAACAAAGAGAAACATTTTATCATAAAAATGATCATATGATAAAGTGAAATATGACTAAAGAAGGGACTAGAAGACTATTGAAAATAATTGAAACTAAAATCAATTTGAAACCAAAATTTGTTTCTGTTTTACTTTGCTTGTTTTTGTAAACAGTCCCCAGGTTGGTAAGTTTCTGTTGAGCCCAATACTCATATGTACTTATGGTAGAGAACTATATTGATACTGCCTTCCTGGAAAGGAATTTGACAATATTACCAAGCAGAGAAAATATATACATCCCCACCAGGTGATGTAACTGGAGAAGTGGGCATAATAAAAGTAGACATGTTATTTTCCAGTAGCGATACATAATAGTTTTCTGAATGTGTACATTTATTAAATGGTAAGGTAAAACTTCATAATATAAAAAACATGGTAAAAGCATCACATTTTCTACCATAAGTTGTTACCGTGTTTTATATCTGAACTTTGGAAAAGTATGAATATATTTAAGGTGCAATCTTTTTTTTTTTTTTTAACAGAGTCTAGCTCTGTCACCCAGGATGGAATGCAGTGGTGCCATCTCGGCACTTTATTATATATATATTGTATGTCATGGGGGTTTGGAGCACCGATTCTTTCACCACCCAGGTAATAAGCACAATACCTGATAGTTTTTCAATATACATCCTTATTCCTCCCTCCACCTTCATGTAGAGCTTAGTGTCTGCTATTCTCTTCTTTGTGTTCATATGTTCTCAGTGTTCAGCTCTCACTTATAATCGAGAACATGCGGTAATTGGTTTTCTGTTCCTGTATTAGTTTGCTTAAAATAATGCCCTCTGGCTCCATCCATGTTGCTGCTAAGGTCATGATCTCATTCTTTTTATGGCTTCATACTATTCCATGATGTATATATACCACATGTCTTTATCCAGGCTACTACTGATGGGCATGTAGGTGGATTCTACATCTTTGCTATTGTGAACAGTGCTGTAATGCATGTACACGTGTGTATCATTACGGCAAAATCATTTATATTCCTTTGGGTATATTCCCAACAATATGGTAGGATTTCTGGATTGGATGGGTCACCATTGTGGAAAGAAGTATGGCGGTTTCTCAAAGAACTCAAAGCTAATTCAGCTTTTAGTTAGCATTAAGTTCTTTCAGAAATTGTCACACTTCTTTCCACAATGACTGAACAAATTTACCCTTCACTGAAGTGTGTAAGTATTCCCTTTTTCTTTGCAACCTTGCCGGTATTTGTTATTTGTTGATATTTTAATAATTCCCATTCTGACTGGTGTGAGATGGTATCTCATTGTGGTTTTGATTTGCATTTCTCTAATGATTAGTGATTTTGAGCTTTTGTTCATATGCTCGTGGAGTGTGTGTATCTTCTTTAGAAAAGAGTCCGTTCATGTCCTTCGGTCTCTTTTTATTGGAGTTATTGGTATTTTGCTTGATTTGTTGAAGTTCCTTGTAGATTCTGGATACTAGACTTTTGTAACAAGACAGTTTCCAAATATTTTATTTCATTCTGTGTTGTCTTTTACTCTGTTGATAATTTCTTTTGCTGTTTAATTAATTAATCCCCTTTTTTGCAACTGCCTTTGACATGTTTATTATAAAATGTTTACCAGGTCCAATGTCCAGAATGGTATTCTCTAGGTAATATGAGAGGGTTTTTATACTTTTAGGTTTCACACTTAAGTCTTAATCTTGAGTTGATATTTATATAAGGTGAGAGAAAGGGGTCCAATTTCCATCTTTTGCATATGGGTCACCAGTTATCTCAGCATCATTTACTGAAGAGGAAGTCCTTTCCCCATTGCTTGTTGTTGTGGATTTTGTGGAAGATTAGATGGTTGTAGGTGTGTGGCAATATTTCTTTCTCTCTAGTCTGTTCCACTGGATTATGTATCTGTTTTTACAAGACCATGCTTTTTTTTTTTTTTTTCTGTAGCATTGCAGCATAGTTTGAAGTCCAATAACATGATCCCTCTAGCTTTGTTCTTTTTGTTTAGGATATCCTTGGCTATTTGAGCTCTCTCTCTCTCTCTCTCTCTTTTTTTTTTTTTTTTTTGGTTCCATATGAATTTTAAAGAGTTTTAATTTTTTATAATCCTGGGAAGAATGTCATTGGTAATTTGATAGAAATAGCATTTAATTTATAAATTGCTTTGGGCAATGTGGCCATTTTAACAATATTGATTCTTCCTATCCATGAATATAGAATGTTTTGATTGGTAGTTAAATTACTAAATGAGAGCAACTTAATTCTTTTAAGTTATCTCAACTGTACTTGTTGTTATTGTAAATTGTTTCATATTCAGTGAATGTTAATGTGTCACTCTACTTTTCTAGATAAATTCAAAAGTATTAAGATTTATTTTATAGTATAACTCATTTTAAATGCTGACTTTTGTCTGATTTTTATGCCTACTATCATTATTCATTTATTTGTTTCCATACTTTGACAGAAATAGATTTTTCTATTTCACCTACCCTATTCAGTCTTGCTTAAACTCAGTTTAGGTTTGCTTTGTTTTTTAACTCATTGTTTTCCTATTTTTCTGATTTAAATTGAAAAAGTATTCTTTATTCTAAATTATATAATGTCACGTAACAGATGAGTTATCAACTTTTTCTTTATATGCATCCAAGCTGATTTTTTAAAATTAATCTATAAGTTTTCATATTTGAAACTAAAAATGAACAGGACTGACAATGAGATTAATATTGCTGGGAGCAATATTGCTGTTTGTAAAAAATGTTAATGATAAGCAAACACATCATTTATTTATGAAAACTCAAGTAATAACTTTTAATTTTAAGTGCCCAATTTTTCCTTTCCTGTTCAAATTCTGAAAGATGGAATAATATGTTGCAATTTTCAAGTATATTTTTCTTATTGAAATTGTTTTGAAATTTAAAGTATCTTTAGCTACTATATTTTTATAAATATTAGAGCATCAAGATTTTATGGTCACTAGGCTGAAAGCATGATACCTAAGTTTCCAGGGACTCTTTTGTTTGTGTCTTCCAGATTGTGACTCAAGATTTCTGCTCTACTTTGCCAATCATATTGTGTGCATTTGGCTGGCAGGCAGCAGGAATGAGAAAGGAAGAGTGTATACCCTCATTAAAATTACTTCATGGCAACTGGAGATATTACATCTGCTTATAACAACCGATAACAGTTTATGCTTCCGACCAACCCATCTGCAAGCTCAATGACTTATGTTGTTGCTGCCCCATTATGAATATCAAAAGTTTGCATATTTTCAATGGCCATTTTAAGAATCCAGATTATTTTATTAAATCCTATAATTTTAATATTGTTTTGATCACTTCCTGTATTTGGTGGAAATAGCATAGCATTCCCAGACAAAGTCCTTGCATAGCCCATTTGTTACGTTTTGAGGTATTTTCTTAAACATCTCACCCAATAATTGGGCACTTGCTTTAATAATCCATATCATTATAATTTTTCTTCTTCTGCATGGATTCATTATGGGTCCATTATAATCACCTATATTCTTCGAAGGCTTTCCTGCTACTTTAGAAGAAATTGTGACTTGATAAGGTATTGAAAATAGTCATAATGATGCCCAGCACATATAAACAAATTGATCTAGAAATAAGTCTTTTTGAGATAATAGCTATGACATGACTCTGTCATCTCTCACTTAAACTTGCATGCAATGTGAATGTTTTGCTAGTACCCACAGGAAAATTAATTACAATACGATGTCAGTTAGGTATTAAATTTGGAGTAAAAATGTTTGCAAGTCAGTATCAGGAATATGCAAATAAGGATTGTTCACATAACAAATAATAGCGGAAGCAGTGTTTTAGCTAGCTGAAGGCTGCGAAACAGAATCGAAGAGCAGAATAAGTGGATTTTTCCTTAAGAGAATATATACACTTTAAAAATGTTTAGGCAATCACTTAGAGCAAATTATCATAAAATTATAAAAACATTCTAAGACAGCTGGGAGCAGTGGCTCATGCCTGTAATCCTAGCACTTTGGGAGGCTGAGGTGGGAGGATCATGAGGTCGAGAGATCGAAACCATACTGGCCAACATGGTGAAACCCCGTCTCTACTAAAAAATACAAAAATTAGCTGGGCGTGGTGGCTTGCCCTTGTAGTCCCAGCTACTTTGGAGGCTGAGGCAAGAGAATCACTTGAACCTGGGAGGCAGAGGTTGCTGATCGCGCCAGTGCACTCCAGCCTGGTGCCTGGCGACAGAGGAGACTCTGTCTCAAAAAAAAAAAAAAAATTCTAAGACAACTCCAATCATAGTTAGAATAAAATAAAATGTATCAATTTAAGAAGAGAGAACTATTAACAGAAAAATAAGGAAAAACAAAGAAAAAGTAAAGCACTTAAAAGTATGTAGAAGATAAAAATAACATGTTTGAAATAACAAGTATTTATAATTCATTAATTACTAATTAAAATATTGAAGGCATACAATGAAAGTAAGGAGTAAAGATAAAGTACATGGACCCTACCTCTCCAGCAAATTACAACCCAAAACCCTAGTCATAATAGAAAACAGCTATCAGAAGATTTTGAAAGGTATAGAGAGGAAGGCATAATGTTTAGAAACCTCGACATTATAGAGAAAACCCAATTCTGAGAATCCTGAGACATCTGCATTCTATTTGTCTCATCTTGGATGCAAGTGCAGAAAGCAACCCAGAAATACCAACCAACATAGACATTAAAAGAAAGAAAAACAACTAGAAAAGCCCATTGTTTGTAATCATAGGTGTCAGGTATATTGTTGAGTTGAAATGAGGAAACTGAGGCCAGTATAAGAAAATGAAAATCTGATTTATTTAGCTCCTGGGTGAGGTTCTATGGTCCAGGTAAGGGCCAGAGAAGTTGCACTTAACATTTTAGGGCAAGGGGTTTTATAAGGAGTGAAGGCATTTGATTGGGAGATAGGGGAGACAAAGCATAAGGCACTTGACTGGATATTGGGACCCAGGAAGGGGAGTGAAGGCAGTTGTTACTGGTAGGTAGGTGGGATCTTTGGTGAGTGGGCTGTCTTGGGGAAGAATGACCTAAACGGGTCAAGGAGTTATTGGGCAGGGTTTGGTGTGGCTTTTTTAAAATTTTTGGGCAAGGGTTTTTCAGCAGGGGCTAGGTGCAGAGTGGTGACGTAATTCCCTGTCGCAGGGAAGGATGGGCGTGTCCGAACTCCCAGTGAGGCAACCGGCCTTACAATAGGATCAAAAAGAGAGGACTTGAGGGACAGAATACATATCCTTTCATTTAACAGCTTTATTGAGCTAAAATCATCACCACAATAAGATCCTGATGCTCATTTATATTTTCTGTTCCTGTAACCGGGGTAGCTACTCAGCTCCCCATTCCAAAGAGTTTTTTAGCCTCACTAACCCCAAAGAATGAGAAAAGGGGTCCTGGAGGCTCAGTGAGTTTGCCATTCAAATAAATATCATGAACCCAAAGGGTTTTGCAGAAGATTTTGAAAGATATAGAGAGGTATATGATTTATTAGACAGAGAAAAAGACAAAGAAAGACAGGTCTCATGCTGTTGTGGGAAGGGACCCAGAGAAGGAATCAGTATAGGTAGGAGCAGCTGGAGTTTTAACCCTTGAGTTATTCCCCCCCCATTCATGTTCTCATCCAATGAGAGGAGTTCTTTCAAACTTCCTCTGGAGTGAATGATCTTTGACTCTGATACCGGATTGGCTGCTTGGTCCACAGCTCTGAGTTACAGAGCCCCCTACTCCCGGAGCTTTTGGCAGGTTTTTTTGGGACAATGGAGTTTCACCTGGCTTTCTCTACCTACCCTGCCAGACAAAGAACTTTATATTTGAAACCCCTCCCGGATGGAGGTGTAGAGCTGGAAACTACTCTCCTATCGGACCGGGAGAAGTCCTTCATTCCTAACTCCAGACCCAGGGCACCACTGCGGTATTTTTTGTCTCTATAAATTTACCTTTTCTGGGCATTTTATATTAGTGGAATCATACCTAATGTGGTCTGTTATGTCAGACCACTTTCTCTTAGCACAGTGTTATGAGGTTATCCATATTATAGTGCATCAGTAGTTTATTTCATCTTGTTACATACTATTCCATTATTTGAATGTACAGCATTTTATGTATACATTCACCAGTTGATGGAAAATTATTTACATTGATTCTAGCTTTTGGCTATTATGAATAATATTACTATGAATATCTGTATGCAAGTCTTTGTGCAGGCATGTTTCCTGCAGATTCCCAGGAGTGGAATTGCTGGGACATAGAGTAACTTTCTGTTTAACTTTTAAAGAAACTGTCAGTTTGTTAATGATTTTGCACCATTTTAAATTCCTTCCAGCAATGTATGAGGGCTTCCAGTATTTACTCAGATTCTTGCCAACATTTATTATCTGTCTTATTAATTGTAGCCATTTTAGTGGGTGGGCAAATTGATATCTCTTGTGATTCGATTTGTATTTCCCTAATGAATAATGACATGAAGCATCTTCACATCTGTGTGGTAGCCATTCATTTGTCTTCTCTGATTATTAAATGTCTCATCATATTTTTTTTCTCATTTTCTAAATTGTGTTGTATCCCTTCTTAATGTTGAGTTATGTGTTCTTATAAATTTTATTCACAAGCTCTTTATCAAATATTTATTGTGTAAATATTTTTTCACTGTTTGTTACCTGTATTATAATCATTGGCATCTTTTGGTGTAAAAATGTTTTGAATTTTGTTAAGGTATATTTTTTTATGAACTATTTTTTAATGAACTGTAATTGGTATTATATCTATTTATATATATTATCTCTATATATTTATATTTATATCACAGTTCTATTTTTTAATGAACTGTGATTGGTATTACATCTAAAAAGAAAAAGTCTTTGCCTAACATAAGGTCTCAAGAATTATTTTCTATTTCATTTTCTAAAAGTTTTTTTTAACTTTTGGATTTAATTCTGTTTGGATTTGAATTAATTTCTCTGTATAAGGTATTAAGGAACTCAGTTCACATTTTATGTGGTTAGGCAATTGTTACAGGAATATTTGTTGTACAAATCACAGACCATAATTTGAGCAATTAATTGCTTTAGTGCCCTCATGGTAATGAATTGACAATAAATACAAGAATTTATGTCAGCATTAGTATTTATTTTTAGATATCTTTCTGTTTTTCCTTAGTTAAACCATACTCTCGAAACCATAGTTTTTAAAAATAATTATTTAAATTTAGAAGTGACTATTCTCCAAAGCTGTTTTTCCGAATTGTTCTTTTTATTATAGCATTGTGCATTTTCACATAAATTTTAGAAACAGCATATCAAATTCTACAAAATAGTCCATTGGGATTTTGAGATGAATTGTGTTGACACTCTAGATTAATTTGGAAAGAATTATTTCGAAAGCATTTGTTAATTCATGTACATGAGGTATCACTTAAATATTCTTTAAATTTCTTCAGCAAAATTTTGTTAATTTTAGTCTACACTCCTTGAAATTCTTTTCTTAAATTATCCTATTTTATCCTTTTTGGATGCTATTGTGAATGTAATGGTTTTTTTTTATTTTATTTTTGAATTTATTATATCATATGTAGAGATGTGATTGATTTAGAGATGTATATTGATCTTTTATCCTGCAACCTTGCTTCCTGGACACTTTTGATTACATTTCACCTGCTATGGCGACTAACAGAGGATTATCCCTTTCTCCTTACTTTGGCAGTTGCTGCAAACAGGCAACAATTACCTTCTGCTCTTAACAACCCCTTCTCCTCTTATCTGAGATTTGTCACCAATAGATTGTGAGGGCAGGATTCTGGTGATTGCCCACAGTCGGCAAATAGACAATGGCCTTCTTCTTTACCACTGTCACTTGTTGGCAGTCAATTATGGGCCAGTGTTCCAATGACTAACCCTATTTGTAACCAAGCGTACATAACAAAAAGGTAGTGCTTCTCTACCTCTCCAGAAGCTACGTTGCTAAGGGGACAGTGAGACAGAGCCCTGTAGACTGGCCTCAGTTAATACGTAGCACACAGTAACAAAAAATAGTGCTGTTATCGATTCCCACTGGCAGCTGCTAACAAAGAAACTTATACATGGTGCCCTGTCAAGAGACTTTCCTTGTGTTAGGTAAAAACAAGCAAAGTTGTTGTTATCCTCTTCCTCCAACCCAGAATGGCTGCCGCAGACAGAGTAGAGTGGAGCCCTATCCACTATCTGTAACGTACAGTATAAAAACTCAAGCAAAAATGACACCATTCTCCTTCCAACTAGAGTACAAAGGTACAATCACAAAGGGAAAAGAGTTAGATAAAGCAATCATATAAAATTGTTTATAAATTCCTCAGCCCATCTCAAGTTGCCTATTTGTGAAACCAATTAGAATCAAATGGCAAATCCTTTGAGAGTAGTATACCTATGGTGTAAAATATCTCCAAAATTTCAGAATGATTCTTTGGTAGTGCGCAAACCCAGTAGATTAGAACAGCCCAACAAAGATTTTCAAAATTTAATATATATTTAAGCCACAGCCCACAAAACAGGACTAATGCATGCTCTCTAAATAAAAGTGTGTTTCAGTGATGGAATATTTAAATAGAAAACAGAGTCTTATAACATAATACTCAAAATGTTTAGATAATCTACAATTTTTTTGACATATCAGGAATCAGGAAAATTTCAACTTGGATGAGAAAAGAATCATTGATAGCAAATGCCTAATGACATAATTGTTACAATTATCTGAAAATACTTTTAAATCACTATTTGCAACAATGCTGCAATAATCAATGATGGACACTCTTAAATAACTTTAAAATTATAAAGCCTTAGCAAATACATAAAAGATATTAAAATAACCAAATTAAAAAAAACACACACACTGGGTTGAATAGTAGATGACAGGGACAAAAGAAGTGCTAAAATTAAAGAACTCTCAATACAGAATTCTGTGTCCAGTAAAAATAAAATTGAAATAATAGTAATCTCAGGTGAAGAAAAATGAAGTAAATTTGTTGCCACCAGAACTGCTCTAAAGAAACAGTATCTCTATGATACTAATATGTTAGTATCATAGAGAAAACAACAAAAGGGAACAGAAAAAAAAAGAAAGAAAAGAGGAAAAGGGTAAATACCTTTGTGAATATAATAAACTATTTTTGTCTTGAGTTTTAAAATTATCTTTGGTTTTAAAAGCAAATTATATCATTGTCTAATGGTGTTACAAATGTATGAAGTGATAATATTTAAAATGACCATTCTGTGATAAAGTTTACAGAGTTGTTCACTATATGTTTTTTACTCACTTTAAATCTCATTAAATTTGGCATTTACCGTATTCTGTTTTGTAATAAAAATTATAAAACATAGAAATATGGAAAAATTTGTGTGGTGGAATAAATTCCCAGGAATGGCTAAGTTATCTTTAAAAAGAAGAGTAATATAGGAGTCCCTGAAGAAATTGCACTAAGAGATACACAAACTCCTGCGGAACCATAGTATTCGTGCAGACTGGCATTTCTGAAAATCAGACAAACCGGCATACAAAATAAATAAATAAATAAATAAAGATTTAGAGACACATGCAGTGTATTCAGAAAGTCAATGTGTGAGGTTGCAACCTGAATTGTTTAATGTTAAGGTTAGGAAAACAGGTAACTATATGGAGGGAAATAAAATGCTATTTCTACCACAGAATGCATTTACAGTGTGAGTGCAGGTAGATAAAGAGATAAATATTATAGGTTAACTTAAAAACCAATGCTATCAATACATGTTAATGGTCAATAATGCCAAAAATGGATAATCAAATTTCCCAATAACAATCCATGAGCAAAAATACTGGTGAATTTTATTTCCTCAACGATAAGGCTTTCTTTTAAATGGAAGGCATCTTGACAGACTTATTAGATAGTTGACAGAATCTCTGGAGGTATTTACAATGCCCATATCTTCCAAGTGTTTGGCATCTGGCATACACAGGAAACTCCAGCAAAGCATTTCAATGGTATATTTAGAAAGCCTAGAATGAAGACGTTGGTGCAGATGTGGTGATAAAGGAAGTTTTATACATTGTGGTGAGAGAGCAATTACTTACTACCTTTTAAGATGGTAATATATCATTGTACAGTCAAACTACGTAGCTATAGCCTTTGTCCCATTATAAAGGAGAACACTGATGGCTGATTAGTACGGTATTGCTTAGAGAGGAAACAGTTGGCAGATGACATCAGCATCTCCCTCCCCAGTTATTGCTCTCAAACTTCTCTTGCATATTGCTGACCTAATTAAGGGAAAAAACAAAGTCTATTCTTGTAATAGGAAATTGGAGAGAAAATAATTCATTTTAAGCAATAATTTTATGCAAAATAGCTCTGTTGTGTAACTTTCTCTGCTGTTGTGATAGATATTAGAAAACAGATTGTGAAAAAAAGAAAAACATGCATTATGTAAGAAGTATATTGGATTGTGATAATTTTGATTTTGCAATTTTTTAATTTAGTTTTTATTTCTATTTCTTATTTTATTAGAATTTATTATTTATAGCATATCCATCAATGCACTATGGCTATTTTTAAGAAATGATGTCAAAATAATAGGATTCCATGTATAGGAGTATGAATAATTCTGACAATGATGCATTATAATTTTCTGAGTCATTTTTTGTCTTCATTCAACAAGGGTCTCCAACAAGTTGGTTATTACAGCAAGAGCTACTATCAATAGGATTCGTGTGGAATGGCAATATGAGTTATCCCATTCCATTGTGTATCATTTGTAGCCAAATTGAAATATATATGTGTATTTATATAAATAAAAACAGATTTAATAAATGTTTAAAGCTTATTTAAATTTTTATTTATATTGCTACAAATAAGTCAATAGAAACAGCAATTTGGAAAAGAACAAAACAGAAACTTCACAAAGTGCTAATTAATTTAGTTGGCAATTGGAATCTAAAGAAAGAATAAAGCTGTAATTTTTAAAAATCACATTTAGTGAAAAATATCTAGAAGCTACTTATGTATTTATTAGTTGTAATTTTAAAAATGATTACTTTCATGTAACGAAGATTTGTTTAATCCAGAATATTTTTAAAAGTTGTGAACATCTAGATAAAGCACAAATAAATCTTCTGCTATGTATAGTAACAAGGCAATCTAGCAGATGAGGAGTTTTTATTAAAGTGTTTGAAAGATCAATTGCAAGAATATTTTAAAAAGAATAATTGTCCAGATTTTACTTACTGAGTGCTATAAAAATGAAGACTATCTTCAGAATGATTCTTCTTAGACATTTTAAAATTAGATGAACACATCTCCACAATGAAATTGAGAAAATGTTTTGACTTCAAGTGACAAAATCCTTGGATTTAAGAACACTGAATCTTTGGGAAAATGTTGCAAAATAAAACACTGAAAAGTTTGCACTATTGCTTTGGTTTGAAAGCTATGAAGAATATCAGAATGTCTCACATTTTATTAAAACCCATCCAGGAGAAATGTAAAAAACAATTGAGCTGCATTTCCCCTCTCTGAACAGTTGCACTTGAACAAATAAGAGCCCCTTTTCTGAAACTCTGCTTAGTCTGAGAACTTGACACAAAGCAAAGAGAAAGATCTTTACAAAATGCAGGCTGATTGTATGATCAAGTTAAGATTAGCTGATTTGACCTAAGTAGGTTCTGGATTCTGTAAAAGAAGACTATACTGCTATTTGTAGAAAAGTAATACAAATTTTTATATAGTTTTCATCTTCATCAATGTGTGAGCACATTGTTATTTTAATAAAATCAAGAGCAAAGACGGAAATAATCTCATTTCAGTTCATATAAAATCCTTGGTGTCTTATTCTCAAAGTTAACCAAAGTTATTTGTTCAGCCTGAAATTATTAGAGTAAATTCATCTCTTATTTCATAAGCAGCAAAAAAAAGTCTACTGTATCCATGTATAAACTTATACAAAGATCAATAAACTAGTACATACGCAAAATAAATTTGTAACCTCTTGCCCTATATTTGGACTTGATAATGCCACTCAGTGAGAAATGTTTTCTTATCAAAGTTTTGTATAAAATCGTTTTTAAACCTATATTTTATTTAAATAATTATATCATTACTATGTTTATTTTCAACATGTCAATACATTTTTGTGTTATTAATAATCTTAGTGAAAAGCTACTTTATATCCACTAACTTGATTCTACCAAGCTCACCTTTAGAAAATTAAATATCATTTGGTTACCACAGATACTTGTCTGAAAATGTTTGCCTGATATTTTAAACATTTGTGAAAAAGAAATTACTTTGAAGAAAATTCAGTTAAGCTCAACCTGGCTTTCACTGATGATGTTTTGTTTTGTTTACTTTTGTCAATCAATTGTGGTTAAAAGTCAGTTTTTTATTTTAAATCAGAAAAAAAGAAACATCACGTGATATTTCACCTGTGGCAGCTCATTAATCATTAGCATACAGTACAGAAGAAATTTGTGATTAGGAATTTAGGACTTTCTCAGTAAAGTTAAAAAAATCAAGTAGGAATTTTAAAAAGTTAAGATTTTTTCTACCTACAATATTTATCTAATTAGAATTAACATCCACTCCTAGAAAGAAAAACCACATAAAGAGGTGAATAAGAGGCTAAAAATATCTACAGAAATATCTTTTGTTACTCGAAAGAACATCGACAACTTATTGTTAGATTGTTGTATTAGTCCATTTTTATGCTGCCGATAAAGACATAACCGAGACTGAGAAGAAAAAGAGGTTTAATCAGACTTACAGTTCCACTTGGCTGGGGAGGTCTCAGAATCATGGCAGGAGGTGTAAGGCACTTCTTACATGGTGAGGGCAAGAAGCAAAAGTGGAAACCCCTAATAAACCTTCAGATCTCATGATACTTGTTCGCTATCACCAGCATACCACAGGAAAGACCGGCCCTCATGATTCAATTATCTCCCATGGGTCACTCCCACAATACGTGGGAATTCGTGGAGAAACAATTCAAGTTGACATTTGAATGGAGACACAGCCAAACCCTATCAATCGTGGTAAAGAAATCACTGAATAACTTTGACACTTAGATATTATAAATTTACTTCCAGTTTCTCTGACCCCTGAAACTTGATTCAAGAATCCATCCAGGGTAAAATGTTTGAGGATGTCTCTTACAGAGTTATGAGAGTGGATTAAGTTGAGCTTCACAAAGTAACATAGATAACTCTGATAAAAATAGCACCCATTATAAGAACTCAAAAACAAAAAGAGTGCATAGTGTCTTAATCCATTTACATAAAGCACCGAAACGAGAGACTTTACTCTTTCAGTGTAAGAATTGCTCTTGAAGAAAGAAGTAACTAGAAAGAGGATGGGACATCTTCTGCAGGACTAGTAATATTCTACGTCATTATCTTGAATAAATCAATCACATATGTCAATACGAGAATAATTTATTCAGGTAAACTCTTACGATTTGTGCCTTTTCAACGCATATTAAATATCAACAAAATTTATTACAAAATGAACATTCCAGAAACAAAGATACATTTAACAATAACATAACAACAGACAGGTCCAGTGATATTTATTAAAAACATAGTTTTCTGGAAAAAGTCTTGAAAGTTACATGAAATTAATAAAATAAACAAAGAAAAGTGTTGACAGACCAGTGATTTTACCGTATTAGGAACAGTATCAGAAACTGAGCTCTCTGATTTAAAAACAAAACAAACTCTTTAAAATTTAGCAATTATAAAAACCCCAATATTTAAAAGTTTATTTAAAGGTGATTCATAGTAGTCAAAGAGTAAATTATGCATGCTCACATTCTTTAGTTCATATATAGAAAACCAAGAACCCTATTACTAATCTATAGATGATATGTAGGTATTTCTAAGAAAATTAGATTTTAAAAATCATTTTACACAGTGCACTCATTTTTATAACTGAAGAGTTTATATGTTAATTTCATTAAAATAACTTAATCTTTAATATTCAATACTAATTTATTTTTGTCACCCTGAAGCACTATATTTTTGCATGTATATTTGCACATGTGTGTTATATGTGGTTATATTTAGCAACTCCAATTCTCAATGAAATCTATATCTCAGACTATCCTATTTTTCAATTGTCTTTCTCCTCCCAGATCTGAAATCACTTATAAAACTAGACTCATTTTCTTATTCTGCAATGTAGAGAATGATTATTCATTTATCATTAACTCTTCAATAGCTACATTCTTAAATAGCTACATTTATCATTAAATCTTTAGCCACAGTGTATACGGCTGTATGTAAAACTGGGAGAAGATGTATGGAGTCATGAATTCTATTACATGCAGGAAGAAGTTATTATCAGCAAAAAATATTCTCCTTTAAGCCCTAGACTGTCACCCTCAACTTTGGCAGTGAAACAATGCATTTCATATTATGCAGAGGCAGTTCTGAAACTCAGAGTGCAAAAAAGTCCTTGGGAATAATTTATAAGCAAACAATCTCTTATGACTGTTTCAGATATAAGATCCTCAGATGGCAGGAAATAGACATAAACAAATAATTTATTTTGTCTCATGCTAGTGCACAGAAATATCATAAAGTTACAGATCCTGGTGCTGGAAGAAATTTATAAAGGTCATGTTATCATTTGACACAGGTTTTAGGAGGTGGACATCTTGTGTTACTGAAAAAATAGTGAGGCTTAAAAAGTTTCACTTCCCAAAGGTAGTTTCAAGGGTAAATTTAGGATCCAAGTAGCCTTATCCTGGCTGTACTCTCTATCCTCTCTAAAAGTTTCTCTCTATACTCTCTAAAGCTGCCTTCATTACCATGATTTCAGGAAAATCTACCCTCAGACTAGGAAGGGTGATCCTTTATATCCACTTTTAGCCAAACATGGAAAAACCTGTTCGGTAGTTTACACTCTAAAGATTTTAATGTTTGCAAAAAAGCTGCCTTGTAGCTAAAGGAATTTCCCAAGGCTGATTTTTAAAACCACATATACTTATTTAATCATTAATTGCCATGAAGGCAGCTTCTAGAGATTCCTTTCTAGAACTTTAAATATTTCTTTAATCAATTTCATCCCTGCTCCTTTCCATCTTTTCCCCGAAACGTAAGCACTTAAATATTTTCTCTAAATTTAAACTGCATCCTGAATTTCATTTACTTTTACCGTTCAGAGATTCTGGTTTGTTCTTAAAAGCCTCACATTACAATTTTCAAGTAGCTACTTACTGTCCTATCTACGGGTAATAATTATTTAAATATATTTGCCTATATGTACGTCTGTCTCTCTATCTAAATCATTATCTACATTCATGCATTTACATCTTTATTTATATCTACATTATTTCTATCCATATCTATTTTCTATAACCTACCCCCACCCTAATTGAATTTCTAAACTTTCTACTATTATTCTCTATTAAGAAAATACCAAAGCAAATTTTGTCTCACTTGTATGGTACTTCAGTAAACTGTATATCTCTAAATGTAGAGAAATGCAGTCCTTTTTCTGATTCACCGAGATTAATACCTTAAAAGAAAAAATAAAATAGTAAAAATATCTAACAAACACAATGGAATATGTTAAGTGGAATTCAAATGTCTACAACAAATATCTATACTATGTCGGATAAATGCGACCACACCTAAACCCCAAAGCTACCCCATTTAAATGGCTCCTATGTCATACCCTGAAACTCTACAGTTTCTGAAATCCTTTACAGAATCTACTGCTATCATTCTTTGTTTTTTCTCTCAATTTCCTTGACCACAGGTTTTTTTGCTTGATTTTAAATCACATTTGAGTCTCATCTTCCAGTATGAAAGACATACCAAAACAAAAGCGATATTATGTTCTATTAGGTTGGTGCAAAAGTAATTGCAGTTTTTGCCATTACTTTTGCAACAACCTAATATAAGTTTGCATTCATTTTTGAATACATGAATGCAATAATGTAATACAAAGAGTGGAAAGGTAATATATCACCATCCCATCCTAGTCCCACAGAAATGTATTTCCCATTTGTGTAAGTATGTACATATACATATACAACATGTATCCTTTCTGAGACATATATATATGTAAACACAGATATGTATCATCCATTTTTAGATGATACATAAATGAAGATATCATCTTTATAGTTTGTTTTAATTCAATAATATATCATTCTTCTATTCGTGTCTATAAAGCTGTCTCATTCTTTTTACTGGCTGCATTGTAGCATATTAAGTAAACATCTGTACTTTCTTTCACTTGAATGTTTCTATTAAAAATAATTTTTTAAAATTAAAAAAATCACTTGTACATATTACTCACATTATAGTCAAACATGCCCAATAAATAAATTACTAAAGCGTCGCTACTGCATCAAATTTTATATAAGTTAATTTGTATAGTTGTTAGAAAATTTCCCTCAACAGATAATATTTTCTTATCCACTCATTAAAATATTGTTCTCAAACCTTTTGGGGGTTTATCAAGGCAGTATAAAGGCTGGTATCTCAAAGTAGTTTTGAGGTGCGTTTCTCTTACCAGCAGTATAATTCAGCATTTAAAGACACGAAATCAAGAGTAATTTGCATTTTTTTCTCAATTTACACTGCCCTCTTTCATACTAAACTTGAGAAATATTGATTTTCAGGAACTTTTTAAAAATTAAGGAAACCAATCTTATCTGAGACGTGTTTTATTTTCTTAAACCAATTGGTTACTTGCCTTTGATATTGTTTTTATATATTAAAACATTTTATACATATATATATCTATAATGTGACTCTGTGTCATTATGGAAGTTCTTCCAGTGTATACTTTTGACATTGATTTTTCACTTATATGTGAGAACTAAAAAGCTTGATCTCATGGAGTTAGAGAGTATAATGATAGACACCAGATAGCCAGAGACTAGGAAGGATATGTGGATAGGAGTTGGGGGGGATGGAGAGAGGTTGACTCGTGAATATAAACATACAGTTAGATAGAAGGAGTAAGTTCTAATGTTTAACAGCAGAGCTTTTGTAGTTAACAACAATGCATTGCATATTTGAAAATAGCTAGAAGATTTGAAATGTTCCCAACAGAGAAAGACAATAAATACTAGAGATTATGGATATCCTAAATACTCTGACTTGATCATTGCACATTCTATGAATGTAACAAAATATTACATGTACCACATAAATAATGTACAACTATTTATGAATCAATAAGAAAAATATAAAAAGAAAGTCTTCCAATGTTTTTTCTTTGAATATTGTAGCTTTATTCTTGCTGTTAAATATTTGATATGCCTATAATAACTTTAATTTAGATGATAAAGATCCAACTGCTTTTTTTATCAGATACTTAATATTTACAACCACATTTATTGAATATCATGTATTTCTGACATTGTTTTCAGAAGTCAGCTTTACTATGTGTAACAGTCTCATAAGTGATTGGGGTTGGTGTTATTCTTTCTGTTTTGTTCCATTGAAATTACACTGTTTTGTTACATTTTAATAATTTTTAATTTTTATTTGGCTTGTTTTATACAAGCCAAATAAATTCTCCTATCATAAATTACACATTTTTCTTTACAAATATACAATTCATATAATTACAAAATGATTTATTTTAACATTTTATTAGTACATTTGTTGACATGCTTTTCCATGGCACAAAATGAACATTGTTTACATTCTCATATATATAGTTTTATATACACTATGTTTTCACACTGTCATTACTTCATATAATGCGCTTTTGTACCTTTAGAAATTACTATCTTAATACTTACATTAGTTGATGAAATATTCCCCACAGTTTAATAGTTTTAACATAATAACATTTTCTTGCATCTTGTTTTGGTTGAAGTGTTTTCTTTTAAGCAAACTTTTACATTAGCATGTTTTGTGGTATTAATCATTTCTCCTCTTTGAACTTAGAAAAGCATATTTATTGCTCTAATTATTTTGAATGGATCGATTATTTCATTTGTTAAACATTTTTCTGCTTGTCAATATTTTTCTTCCTTGAGGTTGAATTATTGTACTTGGGTAAACCTATATTTTTATAGTTTAAAATTAAATCAGCTACATATGTTGTATATATGTGATTGTAATTTAATGTTAAAGACAAATTCCTCTGTTACTACACAGGACAATGCATGACCTGTTCAAGGATCTGCTGTGTCATGACTTACATGATGCTTTCACATGAGTGACAAATGTCTAGCATCAGCTATCAACAAAGAATCTAACAATCTTTTCCTCAAACCTTTTCTTCTCTTCCATATTTCATTTTTTCTATTAAATATACTTATAATCTCCTAAATTTAACTTCCTTCTCTGGAGAGGAATGAGGAGAGGTAAATATATTGTATCTCTTGATTATCCGTTTCATGAAAGTAACTTTCAAGGCATTCCTATTATTTTCTCCAATACTTAATGATCATTGACATAGTAATTTATATTCCAGTTTTAAATACAACTGAAGGTATGTACTTTTGCTTTGGAATTAACAGAATATGTCTACTTTCTGGTTGCCAAGCTCTCTTTTCTGAGGAATTCGTGTTCCATGTAGTTGAGATAGGTTAACCACCTCAACTCATCCCCTTTAGGGTACAGGGCTTGCATGGAAACAATAAAACTGCTCATTATACTGTCAATCTCTGACCAAAATAAATGTTCACATTAACCACATGATTTTTCTAGCCTTTTTAGTCACAATTTTTATGGAGAATTATTATTATTATTATTATTTTTTGAGACAAAGTCTTGTCATGTTGCCCAGACTGGTCTTAAACTCCTGAGGCTCAAGCGTGATAAACCATAAGCATTATGCTGTCAGAGGTATTTTTGCTTAATTTGTGAACAAAAGCCTTCCCATGTTGAACAGTAAAAATGGTGTTCTTTATTTCATGTTTGAATTTCTAAGCTTAGCTATGCTAGAAGTCTATCTTCTCCTGAATAGTTGTTATACGGGCCAAATCCTTCCACCTCATTACAAGTTAACATAGTTTAATTTGAGTTTTTGTGCCTTATATCCAAATGTGCTGTGACTAGTACAGAAAATAATGTTTGCATGTAAGGTATTGCAAGTTATAAATGATTAAATTGGAAGTTGATCATTACAGTCATATGGTAGTGAAGCATTTAATAAATATGCACATTTTATTGTATTTTATATATTCTATGTTCCATTCCTGAAATGTAAATGGTAAAATGTCAAGATGTTAGATTTTGCTGTTATTTCGTGTGACTTTCTGTAAGAGTCCACAAATTACTAAAATTAATCACAAAAATTACAATAAAAGCAGCATCACTACCAACTGTATCAAATTTAGTCTAAACGGACCCAATGGAGATCACATGGGCAAGAGGTGACAACCTGCAAAAAGGCACTCTTTTACTTTTTTAACTGTAAAACCACAGGCATAAATTTATATAATTGTATTCTTTGTACAATTATAAAACTCAAAATTTATTGCACAAAGGTAATACTGAAGAGAACAAGGTTTCATGATATTCAGAATCAGCAATTGGTAGGAACCAATAACTGTGAGATTCTAATTCCTTTGAAATTTGGGGGTAATCTCCTCTATGAAAACTATGCCTGAAATGAGTAATGATTACACTTGTGTACACTGGGGCAAGTGAAAGATTAACCCTGCCTCACTGTGCATTCTTTGTTAGAAGCAGAGTACAAAATGGGGCTACATGGCTGCGAGGAACGTTGATAAGAATCAGGCTAAGAATCAGAAATACCAAGACATGGTACATATTCGAAGGGCATGAATAGGTTGATACTAACTCAGAGAGCCTTAAGAAATCAAATATATTAGCAGTTTACGGAACTGTTCAGGTAATTGCATTGTTAAAACTATCCCAAGTTTAAAAACTTCCACAAGTATCCTTTTTGTTTTTTTAATATTGTAATAAAACATATGTAAGACAAAATTTGCTATTTTAAACAGTTAGTATTCAAATTAGTGGCATTCATTACATTGAACAACTATCATCACTATTTCCAAAACTTTTTCCATTACCCTACAGAAACTCTGTAACCATTAGCAACAACTCCTCATTTCTCCCTTCCTTTAACGTATTAGCAAATATTATCAATAATATTTTAAAAGACTTACATATCATGACTAAATTGGAGTCATCTCAGGAATAGGAGGTTTCTTTAACATTTAGAAAAATCAAGCAATATAATTCACCATGGCAAAAGAAAAGGAAAGAAATATTTGATCATATCAGTAGATGAATAAAATACATTTGGCAAAATTCAACATTCATTCTGTATCAAAAATAAATAATAAATCAAACCAAAACAAAATGCTTACCAAGCTAGGAACAGAAGACTTTCACAGTCTGATAAAGGACATCTCTTGAAAACCTAAAGTAATTTGCACACTTACTGTTGAAATATTGAACACTTTTGTGTTAAGATTGAAAATAAAGTGAGAATGTCCACACTAACATCTCCATTCAAAACTATACTAAAGATCCTGCACAAGGTAATACATAAATGACCTATAGGCATACAGATTTAGATTCGAAGAAAAAATGGAAAGATGTTTAAATTTATAGGTAGCATAATTTTGGTTTTACAAAGTTTAAAGAATCTAAAAGAAAGCTACTTGAAGCAATACATTCTCTTTGCAAGGTCACAGGATATCAAGACAATAAAAAGTAGTGCTCTCCTTATGTAAAAAGCAATGAATAATTAAGAAATAAAACCTTAATTACCATAGACGACAAATATAAAATATATGCTTAAGAATATATTCGCACAATATTCTCAATATCTATACAATTCTAATGAGCTACAAAATTCTGCTGTGACAAATTTAAATATATCTAATTATAGAAAGTTAAGATCTGTTCATAATAAAAAGCCATAATTCTTTAGAAATATGATTTTCTTAAATGAATTTACAGTTGCATTCTAATGCCTAACAATATCCAGCTGGCTTTATTTTTGTTTATAGAAATTGGAAAGCTTATTGCAAAATATATACAGATGTGCAAACAACTTACAATATCCAAACTAATTGTGAAAAAGAAAATCCAGTTTTAAGTACTTACACTGCCTTATTGCGGTACTTAACATAAAGTTATGGCAATTGAAACAATATAATAATGATGTATGGATAAGCATCAGATTAGTACAAAGAAGAGAGAGTCCAGAAATTTGTCATACCTCTTGATTTCCAGTAGAGATGACAAGTAAATTCCATAGGGAAGTGAAACACTTTTCCACAATTGGTTCTGAAACGTGGACAACCATATAAAAATAATTCACCTAGATACTTATCTGACACTATACATAAGTATTAACTCTAGATAAATCATAGTATTAAAAGTAAATGTTAATACTATGAAGTTTAAAGAAGATAATTTAGGAGAAATATTTGCTGCCTTGGGATAGGCAAAATCTTTTAAAGACAAAAATTACGAAACACAAGGGAAAAAATGTGATAAATTGAATTTCATCATATTAAAAACAATTACTCTGAAAGGCAACATTAACAAAATACATAGGCAAACTACACACTGGAAGAAAACGTTTGTAATGTGTATATCTAAAAATGTACTTTTGGCCAGGAACAGTGGCTCATATTTGTAAACCCGGCACTTTGGAAGGACGGAGCTGGTGGATCACTTGAGGTCAGTAGTTTGAGAATACCCTGGCCAAAACGGTGAAACTCTTGCCAAAATGGTGAACCCCTGGCCAAAATGGTGAAACCCTGCATCTACTGAAAATACAAAAGCTAGCCGGGGCGTTGTGGTGAGCACCTAGAGTCCCAGCTACTGTGAGGTTGAGGCTGGAGACTGCTTGAACGCAGGAAGCAGAGATTGTGGTGAATCGAGATCGCGCCACTGAACTCCAGCCTGGGCCACAGAGCAAGACAGACTCTGTCTCAAGAAAAAAGAAAAAAAAGAAAATATTTGTGTCTAGAATATATAAGAACTCAATGAAATGCATAATCCAATAAAAAATTGGTAAAAACTTTGAACAGACACTTTTAAAAGAAACACAACTGCTCATATATACACAGGAAAAGTATCCCACATCATTAGTCATCAGTAAAATTTAAATTGAAACCCCAGTGAGATTCCATAACATCCAGTAGAATGGCTGAAATTTAAAAGACTGACAATTCTTGAAGATGTTAAACAACTGGAACTTTAATACACTATTAGTGGAAAAGTAAAATAGAAAAGCCGTAGAGGAAAACAGCGGGGCTGTTTCTGTGAATTTAAATGGGCACATTCATCTGACTCGGCAATTTTACTCCTAGGTTTTTACCCTCCCCCAAAATAAAAACACATGTCTACATCAATACAGGTACAGGAACGTTCACAGCAGTTTTACTTATAATAACCTCAAGTTGCAAATAATACGAACGTCCATCAACAGTTGAATGAATAAAAATATTTGGTGGATATCTACACAATGAGATGCTCATCAGATAAAAAGGAAGTCTCTCCTAATGCACACTATAACATAGATAGATCTTGGAAGCATAGGCTGGATGGCAAAAACAGATACTAAAGACTACATAGTGAATGCTTCCGTTTCTACTGAATTTTAGAAATGAAAATAAATCTT
This sequence comes from Alouatta palliata, assembly GCA_004027835.1. Lineage (NCBI taxonomy): Eukaryota > Metazoa > Chordata > Mammalia > Primates > Atelidae > Alouatta > Alouatta palliata. The sequence continues at coordinate 20,807 of PVKV010014114.1, read as the reverse complement.
TAGTGAGTGAAAGCACATCACGGTTTGCTTGGCTACAAGACTGAAGAGAATTAACTGCAAAGAGCATGGACAGAGTTTTTGAGATACGAACACATTCAAATATTTATTGAGTTGTCCATCATACTAAAGTATATACTTGTCAAATTTCATCAAACTGCACATTAATAATGTGTGCATTTAATTATGTGTATATTGATATTATTTTAAACTTTCAAGTTGAGGGTAAAGTGCAGGTTTGTCTCATAGGTGAATTTGTGTAACGGGGGTTTGTCGTACAGATTATTCACTGCCGAGGTATTAAGTTTAGTACCCATTAGTTATTTTTTCTGATCCCTTCCCTCTTCCTCCCCTCTACCCTTCAAAAAGCCCTAGTGTGTGTTTGATCCCGCTATTTCTCCATGTATTCTCATAATTTAGCACCCACTTGCAAGTAACAACACGTGGTTTTCTGATTTTAAGTTAGCCTTTATAAGTTCTAAATTTTTGTCTTATATCTATGTAATATTTTTACTATTTTGTTTGTCAGGGGACAGAGATTACAGATGCTTTTATTTGGCTTATGACTGTACTGAAATGCATAGTGTGCAGTTCTCAAATGTCTATAGATGCATTTAGGCTCATTATGCCTGAGTTTGGTGGCTTCTAAAATCCCAGTTGTGTTTCATTAGAAGGATCCATGAAGTAGTTGGGCAAAGCAGTGAGTTTCCTAAAAATCAATTAAGAAATCTTCATACTAGTCTATGTTTTGCTATTGTTGGTTTCTTTAAATGGTTTGAGACATTGGGCTTACTCTATTTTGTATTTAATAACAAAAGGTTTAAAGTATGCTGAGTGCCCTTTCAAATGAATTGAGTTCATATTTCTTCAATAAACATATCAGAAAGAGAGGAGATCAAGGATTCTTTTACTCTTAAATAATATTTTTGAGAATTCATCAGGCTAAAAGGCATTTGAAGTTTATTTTTCAGTCAATAAGAAGAATCTGTTTGTGGTGATAAGACAGGGACACACTTTGCTATTTGACTCAAGGCAGCAGAAGTTGAAGGTTGAAGTGTAATCAAAGTTATCTTCCACTTTTTTTCTTTTCGTTTTTTTTCACTTGAATGCAGCTTCAATCAATAGTCTTGAAACTCCATATTATCTATCAAATGGAGAAAACCTGTCTTAGGTAGCTAGACTCTCTAATCAAATATTGACAGATAAGATCTTCTGGGTGATAAGAACAGATTTAAAACTCAGAGTGACGTTCTTTGATGAGAATCATAGAATATCTATACATGTCACGATGAAACCAGTTTTATGTAGTATGTATTTAAGTCTCAAGTTATTACTATGTCTTAATAAAAAAATTATAATTTATTAATACTACTATAATTATTATATGTTTAAGAGCTAAGGTTAAAACTTTTCCTTTTTGTCTAATTATTTAATCTACATCTACAAGCCAATAAAATGTTCAGTTTGTGGGAGAAATACTGAATCACAGTTTTAACAAATTAAGATAATTATTAGTCATATATTTATAAATCTGATTGTCTTATTTCAGGTCATGTGATGTTACTCATTGGAGCCCTAAATAACCTTAAAAATTAAATAACTATATACTTCCTAATAAGAGAGATTTCAGAGAAATAACATAACTTCATTCATTGTTTGAAAATATTTAGTATGTGATTACACTCATGGCATTTTGGTACATTTTTAGTGTGTCCTTGTGTTTTCTGAAATGATGAACAGTAACAGCGGATGGATGTAACCACTGTGCATAGAGATTAAATAGAAAAATGATTATTATACCTGAGAGTTTAAATCTACGTAGGATTTGAATACAGTCAGTTTTCTCTAAAATATTGCCTGTGGTCTGCTGTAGGAAAAGCAGAATCACACTGTATTCATTGTTTAACTGTGAAAAATTAATGAATTATTTAAATGTATAATACATTGTGTGAAAGGAGGCAATAAAGTATCAGTCTATGAATCATGCTTGGTGATATGTCTGAATCCTTGGAAGATGAAAACTTGGAGTGAAGCCTAGATGTAAATCAAAGTTTCGTAATATGTAAGAGACCCAAATCACATCTTGCCCTTCCATTTTAATGTCAGAATTGTCAGCCGATATCAGCGCCATTGACCGCATCAAGCTCTTAGCACTTCAACGATTCTGACATTTCCTCCTTATTTTTCAATCTCCTAGTTTTCCAAAATGAGAGAGGTTAGAGAAGACATTTTTTTTTCTTAGAATTGCAACAAATCAGTTATATAAAAACTTTCGGTGACAGTTCTTTAATGCAAATAAGATTCCCCTATTACTGCTACCCGCTACATTTTATGGCTTCAGACATTCAAAGGCACTGAATATACCAAGAATAAAGGACTTCATTTGCACAACTATCAATACTCTCCATTATTCTTAATTAATGGAAATAATATTGGGAACACTGTTAAATATAAGTGGGAATAGAAATATAAGGTGATATTTTTAAGCTGTTGTTGCATCCAGAAAAGAAAAGATAACTCCCTCACTTTGTGGAGCTATTTTTCTAAATGTTCTAATTAAAAAAAAATTCTGATGAGCATGGAAGGTAAGCTCAAATTTGGCGTGGATCACATTTTGTGCATCACCCTAGGTCCCTGTATTTTATGAGATTCTATTTCCTTAAATTTCAAGGAAATAGCCATTTTTTGAAAATGTTTTCATGATAGAAAAAATGCTTATGAGTCGATGTTAAAAATAGAGTAGTATAAAATATATACTTTCAACTGTGTAAAAGTATTCATACATAAACAAATTCAGTAAGACAATTTGCTAATGTGTTGATTGTAGTTAACTGTGGTAACTGATTTTGTTTTCTTTCTTATTTGCTTCTAATTTTCCTAATTTTTGTTTTCTTTTTTTGGAGAAGCCCTTTAGTCTTTCTTTCTTTCTTTTTTGACAAAGTCTCCCTCTGTTGCCAGGCTGGAGTGCAGAGGCGCGATCTTGGAGGAGCCCTTTTTTCTAATAGCGTTAGTCTGGAATGCAATAAATTAACTCTGAAATAAACTCTGGAATTAATTCTGGAAATAGAAATTAACAAAAACTAGATTCAGTCAGAAGAATATTTTAACATATATTGGTTTGTTGGATAAATCACAACCCAAATGAAACCAAAAATGCTCTATGCATGTTCATAGGAAAAGTGTTCCTATAACAACTCCTATTCTTAAATACAGTGATATAGTTAATGGAAAAGAAGTTGAAAATTTTGCCTAACAATTGATTTAGAGGTTGCCTTTCTATTCTATTCCCACTTTTTCATCTTATGATCTGTTGAATGGTGATAAAACCACATCCTGAAAGTTTACATAACACCGCGGAATAAAATGGCTAATAGTAACTGAGCGCATGACATGGTACCAGCATTCTGCTAAAATATTTGTGTAATCATTATAGAAAATCTTTACAACTGTGTTACCATCATACCTGCTCTCATTTTGCAGACGCTAATATGCTTATGGATGGCCGTAGGTCACACAATTGATAAGTGGTAAAAACAGGTTGAGCCCGGGCAATTGGGCTTGAAACTTGGAAGTCTCAACCCTATGGCTGATGCAGAGTTCTGTCATGTGCAGGCTTACTTCATTTTATTGTGCTTCCCTTTACTGCATTTCGAGCAGTACTGTGTTTTCACAAACTGAAGATCTGTGGAAACCCGTGTTGAGTAACTCTATTGGCACCATTTTTCAAACAGCATGTGCTCACTTCATGTCTCTGTGTTATATTTTGGCACTCCTTGTAATATTTCAATTATTTTCATTATTATTATATTAGTTATGGTGATCTGTGATGACTGATCATTGATGTTACTGCTGTAATGGTTTTGGGGCACCATTAATCAAGTCCATATAAGATGGTAAACAATCAATAAACATTGTATGTCTTCTGACTGCTCCATTGACTGGTCACTCCCTCATCTCTCCCCCTATTCTCTGAGATGCAACAATATTGAAATGAGGCCAATTAATAACCCCACAAAGTCTTCCAAGTGTTCAGTAAAAGGAAGACTGACAATTCTCTCACTTTAAATCAAAGGCTAGAAATGATTAAGCTTAGTGATAAGGGCATGTTGGAAGCTGAAATAGGCTGAAATCTAGGCCTGTTGCACCAAATGATCAGCCAATTTGTTAACGCAAAGGAAAAGTTCTTGAAGAAAATTAAAAGTGCGATTCGAGTGAACACACAAATAACAGGAGAGTGCTGATGTGGAGAAAGTTTTAGTGGTTGGGATAGAAGAGCAAACAAGCCAAAAAGTTCACTTAAATAAAAGCCTAATTCAGAACAAGACCATCTCTTTAATTACATGAAGGATGAGGGAGGTGAGAAAGTTGCAGAAGGAAAGTTGGAAGGTAGCAGAGGTTGGCTCATGAGATTTAAAGAAAGAAGCTGCCTCTGTAACATAAAAGTGCAAAGTGAAGCAGTAAGTGCTGATGTTGAAGCTGCAGCGGGTTATCCAGAAGATCCAGTTAAGATCCTTGGTGAAGGTGGCTGCACTAAATAACAGTTTCCATGTAGATGAAACAGCCTTATATTGAAAGAAGATGTCATCTAGGACTTTCATAGCTAGAGAGAAGAAGACAATACTGCCTTTAAAACTTCAAAAGATGGGCTGAATCTCATTAGGGGATAATGCAGCTGGTGAGGTTAAGTTGAAGCCCGTGCCCATTTACCAGTTCAAAAACCCTCGAGTTCTTAAGAATTATGGTAAATCTACTTTGCCTGTGCTCTAGAAATGGAAAAACAAATCCTACATTACAGCACATGTGTGTATAGTATTGTTTACTGAATATTTTAAGCCCCCTGTTGAGACCTACTGCTTAGAAAATAAAATGCTTTTTATTGAAAATGCATCTTTTCCTCCAGGAGCTCCAAGGGAGATGTATAAGAAAATTAGTATGGAAGGTGCCAGTGACAAAGACATGGTTTCTATCTTCCTAAATCTTATATTTCAGAGAAAGAGTGTAGAAATCTAAGGGGGAAAAAAAGCACAGAAAATAATGTAATTAATGGATCTGGACATCAGCCTATCTGTGAGTAATAAACATAAGTTAAAACCCTGGTATTTCCCACCAATTCTGCCCATCCCCCTCCCTATCTCCTACTGGTTATGAGGTTGCAAGCTACATAAATGAGGACTGATGGTGAGTAATATTTTTTGAATAATTTTTTAATAAAAATACAAATAAAAAATTTAAATAAAAAATTGTAAGATTTTCTAAAATTCAAAAAAAAAAAAAAAAGAAAAGAAAATTAGTTTTCATGCCTGCTAACAGAACATCCCTTCAACAGCTCATGAATCAAGGAGTCATTTTGAATTTCAAGTCTTATTTTTTAAGAGTTACATTTTGTAACGTTATAGATTGGTTTTGGGCACAGTAAATTGAAAATTTTCTGGAAAGGATTTACTCTTCTGGATGTCGTTAACACTCATGATTCATGGGAGGTTAAATTAGCATCAATAAGAAGAATTTGAAATATGTTGATTACAAACCTTGTGGATGACTTTGAGAGGTTCAAGCCCTCAGTAAAGGAAGTAACTGTAAGAAACAATTTCATGAAGAGCTAATTAAAGAATGCACTTAAAACAGTGTGCCATAGATATGAAATCTGTTACATGTTCATCTACATATTATTACATGGCATGTCCATAGAAAGTTTATGCACATGCCATATGATATGATTTAATTTTTTTTTTGCAGTGGCATATTTAGTAACATTTACTGTTGTTAACACTCTTATTATGTCTTTATTTGTTTATTTTTTAAGACAGGATCTCACGCTGTTGCCCAGGCTAAGTGTAGTGGGGCAGACATGGCTCACTGCAGCCTCCCAGGCTCAAGTAATCCTCCTACTTCAGCCGCCTGAGTAACTGGGACTACAGGTGCATGCCATCTTGTCAATTTTTTGAATTTTTCTAATTTTTGTAGAAACGGGATTTCACCATGTTGCACAGGCTGTCCTAAAATCCTGAGCTCATGCAATCCTCCTGCCTTTGTCTCCCAAACTGCAGGGATTACAACTATGAGCCACTGCACCTGGCCTCTGCTATATCTTTACTAAGAAGAGTAATATCTTGTCCAAATTTCTTGCTAATACAATTACCACAAATATATTTGACATAAAAGGTTATAAGATTCCCAAATCTTGAAAAAAATATCAAATATATAAATGGTATATAAAAGGTGAAATTCTCCATGCCTGGGATTTTGATGAACCATGGGGACCAAGAGATTTTATCATAACAACTTAGTCAAGCTTTGAATCTCACTCCTGTATTGGCTTTAACCTACCTCAAATTATTATAGAGGTACAGTAATTAATAGTTATGCTGGACATAAAATAAGCCCAGCCCCCTTTAGTTTTGTAGCTTAATTGAAATGATAAGAATGGCATTTATCCTTTCAGTGGTATTGAATGAGGTTGTAGCTTCTTTTCATATAAGGAAACTAAATCAGGTATCTATGCAACAATATCTTTTATATGTTTCACATGATTTGAAATGAACCTCATACCTTAATTGAAAAAACTGAGCTACTTAGAAGTATTTAAGTCCAATTCTTTAACATTTTCTATGGTTAATGTTTTGGCTTACTGTAAGTATGCTATGAAGAAATCTTATGCCTGGAATAATATTACAATCTAAGGATAAAGACTGTTCAATGTTTAAACTAGTATTAAAAAAAAAATAAGAGAGCAATACAGCCTCTTAAATCCTACCAAGATATTTCCCATCAAAAATATGATTTCAACTACTGCTTAATATAAAAGACAGAAACTAACCTTAGAAATGCCAGGAAGATACAGCTTTCCTTTGTATGAACATGAACTTTTGCTTATATTCTCGATTTATATGAAAATAAAGATGCTAGATAGCTAAAAGAAATCAGGTGCACAATGTCTATTATATTGTATAATTTCAGAGGAATACCATGAGGAAAAAAAGAGGTTTTTTTAATGAAAAACTTTTTAATGAAAAATCATTTGTATATAATAATAAAATAATGTCTTATATCAAAGAGGACATAACAAATACATATTTGTGAGTGGGGCATTTTTGAGTGGGGCAGATGAATAATAATTCTATAGTAATTATATATATTCCATAATTTCTCCACAAAAATAAAATATTATTATATTGTAGTTACAAATATATACTCAAATCAACACATGTAAACAGAGATATATTAGAGTTATCTTTATGAATTCCTGAATTTATCTTAATTAAATTTTAAGAAAAGTGTTTTTATCTTTGTTTATTTTTGTAAATAGATTATTATAACAAAATATGATTCTGGTTCAAATATGATTATTCTCATTTTCAACATTATATCATGCCTGTTTTCATGAGATGTTCTATAGATGCATACTGGAAATATTCTATTAATAAGCTATCTTATTTTTATGAATTTTAGTTTTGAAGATTTTAATAATTTTAATTTTTCCCCAACAATATTGAATTTGTGTAAGTTTTCCTAAGGGATATTGATTTTCAGTACAAAGTAATTGATATACACCTAGCAAATCTCTTACTATTAAAAATAAAGATTTAAAAACTTTAAACATGATGCAATGATAAGCCAGTAGTATATTTTTGGTACTTTCACATTTAAAGTAAAATAGTAAATCAATAAAATAGTTTTTTTATTTACTTTTTAAGCATTAAGCATTTCACAAATATTTAATTAGTATAGCACTATAAAAGATACAGATCATACATTACACTGTACTTGATTTTAATGAACACATAATTTTTATACATTTTTGGATGTAGACATAGATACATACATCTAGCATACTTCAAAATAATGCATTCAATTATTCTTTTTTAATTTAAGGTAGAGACCAGGAGCAAAAGCAGATATTTTCTGACAGTCATATAATGAATTACAGATTATATATTAAGTTTACATTAATTTATCTGATTGGTATATCATAGGAAATTTATGAAATATTTGTGAACACATTGCTATTTTATATTTATAGGTAAATAAATGAAGACTAATTATTCTTCAGTTTACAGATGTCATAACTGATACCGAATCCACAGATTATTTTGGCAAATCATGTATTCTTCCTATTATTACCTTTCAAATGAGGAAGAAATTATTTAATCACTGAGTGAGGATATCAATGAAAAATTGAAAATGAAGCTAATAGCAAAAGATTAAGAAGTGATTTGAAGTATATAAGGAGAATGTTACAAAGACTTCAGAAAAAATAAATAGAATATTGATGGCAGAAGAGATAGAGAAAGGAATTGTTTGTATGAAAAATCATAGGAAAAATGCTAAAAAAGAAAATGATGAGATGGATTTATGATAGTGAGAAATCCAATTTGGATGGAGGAAAGATAGTAGAAAAGGTCCAGAAGGTACTTGTAGAGTAGGTGGGAGATGCTAATTGTTGCCACATGAAAAGATATATTACAAGACACATTAAGGAATAATGAAATTCACTTAAAAAAAGAGTATAATCACCCACACGCAGTGGCTCGCACCTGTAATCCCAGCACTTTGGGAGGCTGGGGCTGATGGATCATGAGGTCAGGAGCTCGAGACCAGCCTGGCCAATATAGTGAAACCCTGGCTCTACTAAAAATACAAAAATTAGCTGGGTGTGGTGGAGTGCACCTGTAGTCCCAGCAACTTGGGAAGCTGAGGCAGGTGAATGGCTTGAACCTGGGAGGCGGAGGTTGCAGTGTGCTGAGATTGTGCCACTGCACTCCAGCCTGGGAGACAGAGTGAGACTCCATCTCAAAAAAAAAAAAAAAAAAAAAAAAAAAAAAAAAAAAAAAAAAAAAAAAAAAAAAAAAAAAAAAAAAAAAAAAAAAAAAAAAAAAAAAAAAAAAAAAAAAAAAAAAAAAAAAAAAAAAAAAAAAAAAAAGAGTATAACAATTAACAAACTTAAAAAAAGAAAAAGAAATATCTACTAGATAAATGAATAAATAGATCAATTAGAGATACAGAGAAACAGAATGCATAATGTGTGTGTCTGTCTTCACGTAATTTCCAAAAAAAATTCAATTTTAAGTAATAATTTCATCATTTTATAGAGGAAAAAATTAAAGCTAAAAAAACCCAAACGGATTGAAAAACAAATTTTCTGACTTAATGGTTATTTTTCAATGATCAAAATATCAGTAAGGTTAAATAATTCAAAGTGTTTAGGAACTCACTCTGAAAAAAACCATAAGCATTGAAGAAGATCAAGGAGGCGTCATTTAAGAAACCGCTTATATGTGAATTTATCAGACTTAAGACGGTGACAGTGTGAACCAAAAAGAAGTAATGGTAACACAAGGTATCTTCAAGGTTTTTATTCCCTAGAAATTTTAAAATGATGAATCAATCTTTATTCTTTTGTCCAGTCATAGCTCAACTAAAGAGAAGAAAAATATATTAATTCTGTTTGCTTTTAAAATTTTATCTTCTTAGAAAACTGTTATTGTGAATGAGAGCTACATAGCTAGACAAAAGATGGTCCCCAAGAATTCATTATCATATGATAAATGACCATATCACTTGTGCATTGACTCCCATCCCAAGCCATGGGATATAGTATATTCATACTAATAAAAAGAAAGCAGGAGGAGCTCTATAAATTTTAGACAGCATACTTCAGAGCACAAAATATTAGGGATAAAGAGCGGTATTACATGAAGATTAAGGCATCTATTCTATAAGATTTCTTAAGGTTTATGCACCTAATGTCAAAAGCCGTGAAGCAAAACCTGGTAGAACTACAATAACAAATAGGTGAATTCACTATTATAGCTACATATTTTATTATTCCTATATTACAAATGGACAGATCCAGCAGGCAGAAAATCAGTAAGGCCGTAGTTTAATTCAATACTGGCATCATTCAACAGGGTATAATAGATATATGTAGATTATTTCATCCAACAATGGCTGAAGAGACTGTCTTCTTAAGCTTACTTGGAATGTTCACTAAGATAGTCCACATTTAGGCCATACAATACAACTTAACAAATTTAAAATCATAAGAATTATATAATGCCTGATCTCAGACCACAGTGGAATTAAACTAGCAGTTAATAAAAAAAAAAGACAGCTGGAAAATTCCCAAATAAACGAAGATTGAACAATGGACTTCTCAATAACACATGGCCAAAGAAGAAACCTGAAGATAAAATTTTAAACATTTTGAATTAAATGAAAATTGGAAAACAATTTATCCAAATTTGTCAGAGACGGTAAGCAGGACTTGGAGAGAAAATGAAAGCATTGCATTCATGTTGGAAAACAGAAAGTCACAAAATAAATCATCTTTATTTCTACTTTAGGAAAGTAGAAAAAGAAGAGCAAATCTAATCCAAAGTAACCAGAATAAAATAAATAATAAAATTTAGATCAACAAAATGGAAATAAAAAATCAATAGAGAAAATCAATACAACCAAAAGCTATATTTGAAAAAACTAATAAAATCAGTAAATAAGCTTGTAGACAGGCTAAGAAAAGTGAGAGAAGGCACAAGTTACTGATAACAGAAATGGAAGACATGACATCACTGCATATATCATGGACATTGAACAAAGGAAATAAGGTTATACAATTTAGGAAGGAAGAAATAAACAATCTTTGTTCTCAGACAACATTGATATCTATGTAGATGTTGGCAAGCCCACCAGAAAAATTCCTGGAACTATTCAGAAATTATTACAGACTTCCAGGATACAAGGTTAACGTATAACAGTCAGTCACTTTCCTTTCTTTCACCAATGAACAAATGGAATTTGACATTATGAACATGTTTTCATCTACATTGCCTCAAAAATAAATTATTTACCCATACATATAATAAAAAAAAATGACAATGCAGAAAACTACAAAACTCTGATAAAAAAATTAAACAGAAACAAAATAAATGGACAGATACTTCACATTCATGGATAGGAAGATTCACTATTTTCACAATCCTCTTCTCTCAACATGAACTATAGATACAATACAATCCAAAGCAACATCTTAGACAGTTATTTTTAAATATTGGAAAACTGATTTGAGAGTTTATATGAAAAACAAAAAGCCCTATATACCCAACACAATATTGGAAAGAGAACAAAGTCAGAAGGCAACTTCCTGACTTCAAGGCTTACTACGCAGTTATGCTAAGAAAGTCAATGTGGCGTAAGTGAAAGAATAGACAAATAGGTCAGTATTCAGATTTGTCAGATGCAGTGAGCAGTGCTTGAAGAATCTAGAACTAGAACCACATAAATACAGTCGACTGATCTTCGATAAAGGAGCAAAGGCAATATAATGAAGTAAAGAAAATCATTTCAACAAATGCTACTGGAGCAACTAGACATCTACATTAAAAAGTATATATATATTCAGACCTCACATTCATCACAAAACGGAACTCAAAATGGATTACAGACCTAAATGTAAATGCAAAACTATAAAACTCTTAGAACATAGGAGAAAATATAGATTAACTTGGATATGATGGTGACATTTTAGATGAAGCACCAGTGAAAAGATACATAAGCTGATGGCAGCAAAATTGAAAACTTCTCTGAGAACGACAGCACCAAGAGAATAAAAGACAAACTGCAGACTGAAAGAAAATAGTTGCAAAAGATACAGCTGATGAAGGATTGTTATACAAAATATACAAAGAACTCCTAAAATCAGCCATAAGAAAACAAACAACCTGATTGACAAATAGGAAGAAGACCTAAACAGACACTTCATTAGATAATATATGCAGATGACTAGAAGCATATAAAAAGATGCTTGACATCATATGTCATCAGGGAAACAACAATGAAAGATCACTACTCACTTTCTAGGATTAAAAAAATCAGAAACACTGCCAACACTAAATATTGATGAGCGTATGGAACAACAGGAATCCCAATTCATTGCTGGTAGGAATGCAAAATTGTACAGCCAGTTTGAAGATAGATTGTTGATCTCTTATAAAACTAAACATACACCTACCATATGGTACAGCAATCATGTGCCTCAGTATTTACTCAAATGAGCTGAAACTTGGCTACACAAAAACTTGTTACAGCAGCTTGATTAATAATTGTCCAAACTTGGAAGCAACCTTCAGCAGGTGAATGAATAAATAAACTATGGTAATCTAGACTATGGAATATCATTCAGTGCTTTAAAAAATGAGTTATCGGTTGGGCATGGTGGCTCATGCCTATAATCCCAGCACTTTGGAAAGCCAAGACAGGTGGATCACCTGAGGTCAGGAGTTTGAGACTAGCCTGACCAATATGGTGATATCTGTCTCTGCTAAAAATACCAAAATTAGCCAGGGCTGCCTGCAATCTTAGCTACTTGGGAGGCTGAGTCAGGAGAATTGCTTGAACCTGGGAGGCAGAAGTTGCAGTGAGCTGAGATTGTGCCATTGCACCCCAGACTGGGCAACAAGAGTGAAACTCTGTCTCAAAAAAACAAAGAGGCCAAGTATCAAAAAAAAAAAAAAAAAAAAAAAAAAAAAAAAAAAAAAAAAAAAAAAAAAAAAAAAAAAAAAAAAAAAAAAAAAAAAAAAAAAAAAAAAAAAAAAAAAAAAAAAAAAAAAAAAAACAAAGAAAACATAAATGTCTATCACTAACTGAAAGAAGCCAATCTTAAAAGGCTATATATATACTGTATGATTTCAGCTATATGACATTATGGAAAAGACAGAACCATGTAGTAAAACTATGAGTGGTTACCAGTAGTGTGGAGGAAGAGAGAGATGAATTAAGATGAGCACAGAGGGTTTTGAGGGAAGTAGAATTATTCTGTAGGGTTAGGGTGAGAGTTAGAGTTAGTGGATATGTATTTATTACACTTATAAAACCTATAGATTAGACAATATCAAAAGTGAATCTTAAACTATGAATTTGTGTAAAAATGATGTTTAGGGTGTTTCATCAATTGTGACAAATATATCATCCAGGTGTGGTGCATTGATGGCTGATGAAGCTGTGTGCATTAGTGGGTAACAGACACATGAGCACTTGCTGTTTTATTTTTCCTGGAACATAAAACTGTTTTTAAAAAAGTGTATTAATTAAAGGAATAAATAATTGCAGCAACAAGGTAATAATAACACTCAACTCATGTTATTATAATGATTACATAAAATAATCCATGTAAAGTGCATAGTGCAACATAAAGCACAAAATAATATTCCAAAAAACGTCAAGTATTTATTTATGACGAATATGCTACTTTTTCCCTTCAGCACAATATTCGGGATGTTTAGGTACTGAGCTTGCTATCTAAATAAGAAACACAATTTTAGAAGAGTAACAAAAATTATAATCATTAGTTGATTATTGTCATTCGAAATATTTAATTTATGCAAATATTCAACTGTTAATAGAGCAAGTATATTGGAAAAAGACTGGCCAAATAATACATCAAAACTAAGTAATTCGTAGTCACAAGAACACTATTCCATGGCTTCGTACCATTGTTCTTCATTTCTGTCCTCTTTGTTGTAATCAGCTAGACATTTAAATCAAATCCCCAAACACTTTCTTTCTTTTAAACCACCCAAAATGTATCTAATGCATTAACTAAAGTTAGTTTCGAAGAGAAGGGCATGATACAGTGAGGCCATGCAGTGGCTAGTATTAATAAATTATTCCCTGGAAAGGTAATGCGAAACAGAGCAATTTTTGTTTGATTCTCTTTACCATCTGCTGAAAAGGGTTATTAATTTTCTAATAGGAGTAAATAACTAGCTAAAGGGCTTAAATACAAATATCCTGAAATCAAATAATTCATCATCTAGAATTGTACCTGTTAAACTGTGTTCACCTCAGCAGGAGATCTATATTCAGAAAAGAAATGCAAACTTCAGTTATTGGAAAAAATTAGTGTACAACGTATATTTCAATATGCCACACACAACGAATAAATAAGTATATAAAAACATCTTTGAATGGAAATTTGGACATATTTGAATTAATGTCAGAAATCTGTCTCAAAATAAGTGAATAGTTGTCACACCTATGTTCACACTAGAAATAATGACTGTCACTTTGACAGTTTAGAATTATACATAAAATTACAGTGTGCACCAGTTTAAAGATTGAGTCTGGAAGTTAGCAAAATTATGCTAGCAATGACTTATTATTTCTAATTGGATGTTAACATTTTATTATTCAATAAAATTCTCAGGCGAAAAGGATATTTACCTTTTTTCTGAGGTACGTAGTTGTATGATACATTAATAACTATTTTCTAATTGCACTTCCAGTGAATAAACCTTAGCGAGATAAGTTTGCAGTAAAAAGCAATGATTATTTAGAGGTTTACCTGTTTTAAGGTTGTTAGATAAGAAGTTTATTTGTATAAATTCTATTTTAATCTTGAGAGTAATCTTAAAGAGAAATATTGGCAGCATTTTGGAGTTATGATAAGTAAACTGGTAAAGGATGGAGGAAAAGGCTCACATTTGGATTTTATCACTTTAAAACTTTTATCCAGTACACTATACATTTTATGCTCAGTTGACATCCTCAACCTCAGAATACAAAATTTGTGCTTGTCTTTTCCACTGCACTTTCACACCTTTGTCCAGCAAAGAATATTTTGTAACTTTATACAATATGATTGGCTTCCTTATTATAAGAATGCTGAACGAATGAAAAGATAAAGATTTTGGGCGGCTTATCTGAATGAAATAATCCAGGTAGCAACAGAAAGTTGTGGTTTAGGGAAGTAAATACAACTTAAGAATGAAAGAGCTCTGCACTTTTGTGCTGTGCTGTCTTGCATGAGCCATGTTCATTCTTGTCATTTTTATTTTGAAAATGTTTGCAAGCTGTGGATGGGGATTAGAAGTGCTGTTTTACCATCCAAATGGGAACCATGCATGATCACACAGTATCTTCATCCATTTTGTGTTGCTATAAAGGAATACTTAAAACTGGATAATTCATCAAAAAAGTATTTATTTGGCCCATAGTTTTTATAGGCTGTACCATAAGCACGGCACCAGCAACTGTATTTGTGGAGGGGTTCAGGGAGCTTCCACTCAGCAGAAGGTGAAACTGAGCCAGTATGTTTTTCTGTACATGCTGGCTCAGTTTCACCTTCTGCTGAGTGGAAGCTCCCTGAGCCCCTCCACAGATACAGGATTGGATTCACGCTCTAACATGGAGAGAGAGAAAGCAAGAGAGGGGTTGGGGTGTCAGGCTTTTTAAACCACCAGCTCTCAAGAAAAGAAGAAAGAATTCATTCATATTCCCCAAGGAAAGCACTGATCTAACCATGAAGGATCCAGCTCCGTGACCCATGCCCTCCTATTAGGCCCGACTTCCAACACTGGAGACGACACTTCAACATGAAGTTTGGAGAAGACAAACATACAAATGGTGGCGTGTAGTTTTTTACATTGCATGGTAATTTTATTAACTTTTTTTTTTCACATGTGCCTGTCTTCCCTATCAAGTGACAATATGTTTCCTGATACACACAGCATAGTAAGAGGCACTGTAAGTGACCAAATACTTTTATTTCACTGGACACTGGACAACAATGTGTTTATTTTGCTCAAAAAATATTTGAGCAGCTGAAAAGTATTTTTCTTTGAGATGGAGGAGATCCCATTAAATTCAAATTATATTTTAAAGTCTCAGTAAATACAAAGTGGTGATAAATCTGCTTAAATAAATTTCAAGGCTTTCATACATTTTGAAAATAAATATTGAAGAAATTAGGTAAATAAAAGTGATTCTGCTCTGCTCACATGATGTTATTAGTGCAGCACTTTTTAAGGTCTTTTAAAGGTATAATGCACATGGCAATTCAAACCTGACAAAAACTAGAAGTATGGTACAAAGCAAACTACAGGTACAGTACAAAACATTTTGGTTGAAATTGAGTTCATATTTGACTTGACATTGAACCTAAATTAATCTCAGTAGTGTATTAAATAGTCTCCTTAAGAAATCACTATGCAGCTCAAATGTGAATAGTTATTTCTATCAAATACAAATGATGCTTTGAATTGCAATTGGGGTGAAGAAAGTAAAACCAATCTGGAATTTTTATACTTAAATTGATCATAAACTAAAATGTTTACTAACTTGAAGTATCACAGAGCCTAATAGTATCCCATGTCTTAGGAAGAATGCGTATTCTATTTATGTACTAAAATAAGTCTTTCACAGTTTATATTCATTTGCATTGTATAATCACTATCTATAAACCACGCTTTTTGCTCTTCCATAAAGTTTTATGGTGCAAATTTCAAGAAATATCTAAAAACATTTAACAGCCTCTATTATATCTTCTGTGAAATATTCCCTAATTGCAAATTAGGTGGTTAGTGGTTTGAAAGAGTTAATGTCCCTCCAAACCTCTCTTATTATCTGAGAGTAATTGTAGGTATTGGGCTCATTAAGTAACACATTGACCCTCCTCTCCTAATACAGAAACTTCATATTTATGCTTTTTTCTTCTTTTTTAAAGATTAATTCTCTTTCCTTTTTACTATTTTTAAATTGGATTCAGTTCAACAATATCAGCTTACAATTTTAGTATGGAACACTCTTTTAACATTAACATTTTATGCATATATATAATTTTGATCAAGGACTTTTTGAAAATCTTTGTCAAGTGACAAAGATTTTCAAAGATTTAATTTAGATTAATATATGGGGCTTCGTATCATCAATGTATATACAAATATATCATTTTTACAGCAGTTCTTCAGAGGTCAAGATTATGACACTGTGCCTGTTTTACTATTAAGATGCTCAGCCGTTATATCGTATCCCCTAATTGTAATTATTCCTACTAGGATTTTATAAAAGAATTGATAGAGTTCTCACATGTCATCAGAGGCTGATGTGCCTTAAGTTCATATCTTTTGGTATTTACTGCTCATGCCTTGTTCAATTAATACCAATCACTGTATTTCCCTCCCGTTTTCACCAATTGACTCGTTCACATGTCATTACTAACCTCTGTCATATTTTGTACTATCAGTAGGAAAGATTCTTTCATTATTTTTATGAGGGATTTCCCCTAGCATAGTTATGTAAATCTCCTTTTCTCTGCCATACTTTACAGGAATTCAAAGGAGGTCTGACACTGAGATGATCAACACAGGATCATCTTCCTTTTTAGGTCAATATTCCTCTTACCAACTGATAGAACAAATGGACAAAGAAAAAAAAGTAGAGACACACAGAAGACTTAAACAAGCTTAATAAACTGACCTAAATAGGATAAAACATGGCATTCTTGCCAACAAATTTGCGGCACACTTCTTTTTAAGCTTACACAGAGTACTTATAAAATTCAACTTAAAAACTATTAAGTTTTAAGAAAATTTCAAATCATTGAAATCACATATCACAAAATACGTATTTTCTGGCCAAATGAATTTATGTTACAAATCAGTAAACTTGTTACTCCAAAATTATATTTGTAAGTTTCTAGTGCATACATACTGTAAATTATAGATAAATAACCCATTATTCAAAGAATAAATTAAGAAAGACATAAATTAGAATATTTTGACCTAAATAAAAATGCTACATAGCAAAACTGGTGGAATCCTAATATAGTGAGATGTTCTAGAAAATGTATAGCATTAAAGGCTCCTATTATATTATAGAAGAAGAAGAGCTAAAATCTAATGATTCAAATATTCATCTCAAGAATTTCAAAAAAATAAATAAATAAAATAAATCCTCAAAGAGAAAGAAGAAATAAATTTAAACAAGATAATTTTAAAAGCCAAAACGTATATTGGAGACAAAAATTGTTTAAAATATTTTTAAAAAGGACGTGTTTTGTCATTTAAAAATTTTGTTTAAAAATTAAATGTTGAAAGATTGGGAAGACTACAATGATTAAAATAGAAAATTTATGATTAATGAAAATTTTAGACGGACAAAGTAAACATAAATAGGAAATGTATAAAAATTGATTATAACCGCTTGGAAGAGTTTATATCTATGAAAGCATACAGATGTTTCTTAATAAAGAGCGACTCACTAGATCTCGGTGTTGTTTACATAGTCTTTATAACAATTCACTATACTGTACATTCATATTTAGTATGGTTTTTCATTGGTCTTTATATTTTTTAATCAAATGTTTATAAAATAAATTTGCAATAAATGAGAACATTCGAGTGTAATCATCACTATAGCTTTAAAAGCATTTTAATTATCATAATCCTGTATCCAGAAAAGATAAAACTCAATTTTATTCAAAATAAAATTACTCATAGGCAATAAGATAGAGAATAGTATTCAATCAGTTTTAAATGTCAAAAACGGTTACAGAGGTTTACATGTAGAAGATTATACAACATACCAATGGCTAAAATTTATTTTAGGAATTAGAAAAAGTTCAACCTGTGTTAGTCAGTGAATATAGGATGTCTCATTTACTTATCACAATAACCCAAAATGTTTGGATGAGAAGAATACTATTTTTACATAATATAGACAAGAAATCTTTGAATCAAAACTAAAATAACCTGTACTCACTTTTATAGTAAGTAGCAAACCAAAGTTTAAAACAATGTTTTTCTTCCAGAATCAAATTCCTTACACTTCATGAACTATGCAGTTTAAATAGTTTTGACAAATTACTTAAAAGGTTATACTTAAAAATTAGTTTGGAAACTAGCATGACCTTGATAACAAAATGTAGCAAATACAGTACATAAAAGAAAACTATAGTTTGAATTTTTAAAATGTAGTTTATAAAGTTAATGTTCTAAATCAAATTATTTATATGGCTAAAAATCCAAAAAGAAATCTGCAGAAAAATACTGGAATTGAGAGATGCCCAGAAAAGTCTTACTTTTCACCTGTTTTCTGCCTCTAGGAAATATTTCCTTAGTATATTTTCATAAAACGTGATTATAGCATTTATAATAATATAAAATAATCTAAATGTGAAAATAATATAAACAGTGATTTTAAATGGCATAAAATGAAGTCCTTATTATACTATGCACAGCTTTAAATATGGTGCCTGCCAAAAATTGTACATTATTTAGATATATCCTAATTAAAAAGGTATAGTAAAACAAGTCTAATTTCTGTTTTTTTATGTCATGTTTTCTGTGCTGTTTTTAAATATATTGTTGAAGCAAACATGAATTGAGACAGAAATATTAATATATATAAATATACTTAACATACAAATGATCTCAGAAAATATCATGACTGACAAGGCTGAATTTGCCTCAAGTGCCTTGCAGTCAACTTTATCATTTATGTTCTCAGTGAGCCCTACCTAGACACTCATGTTTCCTCATTTTTAGGGCTATAATTGGTTAGATAATGGACAGCTGCTTTTCGAATATAAATAAATTTTTTCTTAAAAAATAAATTACAAGAGGCAAATGCTCTATTTTGTAATACTCTAAAAATGTCCATTCTTTCATCAGAAAAGTGGTATAAACATTTTCATTTCTCCAAGTTGACAATATATGTTTCTTCCATAAAATTAATCATAATAATTAATAAATCAATTAAGTGACTGAGGATATGCTATTCAAACTCCCTCCAAGAAACTAAAGAGCCAGTTTTTCCTTACTCCTAATCACAGTAAAAAGAATTTTCAGAGATCAAAGTGTTTTCCCTTTTTTATAACGTAAAAACAGTTTTTCTACTATCTGAATATGAAAATGAGAGGGAGGAAAATGAGAAGCAAAGGAATAATATTAAGCAAGCCCCTTTTTGGGAATCCTGAAGGAGTCTAGAGAAAATTAGCTAAGATAGCAGAAGATGTGTTTTAAAGGAAAGATAGATGAGTAAAATTGATGGAAATCCCTGCTTTATGTTTTTATTGTCAAAGGCCAAGACAGTAAAATCAATTAGATTCATGAAATGATAAGGTTAATGTTCAAACCTATGTACTTCATGCCGCTAGCTTGTATGAGCAGCATTCCTGATTGTCCTTTCTTAATGAATGCAGGAGAGTGTATATCTAATATGCCAAGGATTTGCCCTATATTTCAGAGACTAAAATTCTGCTTTAATATAAGAAGCAAGCAATTCCATTAAAATTCTACACTTGCCAAAAGGTTTTGATTAACATTTGACATCAATTTTGAGCTCTGAAGCATTTTAGTAGAGGTTACACAGAATTTAATATCTTGGAACACACACTTAAGTGTATTACCTAAGAAGGCATGGGGACCCCACATTAGGAAGAGTCGTGTCCTGAAATCTTAATTTGATTTAGTGCCTTGGAAGCAGTGTTAGAAAGGCTTCCCCATAGAAGAAGATGGGAGGGGCAAATAAAATCCATTTGCCTTCCTACCATATTATTCAATTAATATCATTGAGTTGCCCAATTCACTGGATAACAATCAAATTCATCCATCTAACTGTAGCTATTTTATGTAATTTGTAGTTTGGCAATAGAATTCGTAATTATGTAATACATTCTCATTTGTCTCTATCTCCATAAAAATGTATGATCAATTAAAGATTCTAGATGCATTTTCTACTTGTAGCCATATTTCTAAATAAACAGAATCATTTTTTGTAACAATTCACTGAGCTGATGTTAACTTTTATTTTTGAGAATTATTTTTTTTTTATTTATTTATTTTTATATATATACTTTTTATTGCATTTTAGGTTTGGGGGTACATGTGAAGAACATGCAAGATTGTTACATAGGAACACACATGGCAGTGTGATTTGCTGCCTTCCTCCCCATCACCTATATCTGGTATTTCTCCCCATGCTATCCCTCCCCAACTCCCCACCCCCTGCTGTCCCTCCCCTTTTTCCCCCCAACA
>PVKV010014113.1:0-58743 GCA_004027835.1 Alouatta palliata | reverse complement strand
ATTTTTTTCTTGTAAATCTGTTTTAGTATTTTGTAGATTCTGGATATTAGCCTTTTGTCAGATGGGTAGATTGCAAAAACTTTTTCCCATTCTGTTGGTTGCCGATTCACTCTAATGATTGCTTCCTTTGCCCTAACTCTTGTTTTCTCAAAGTTTTAACATTTAAAAAATTAGAACAGAGGTCAGGTGCAGTGGCTCATGTCTGTAATCCCAACACTTAGGGAGGCCAAGGTGGGTGGTTCACATGAACATAGGAGTTCAAGACCAGGCTGGGCAACATGGCGAAACCCCGTCTCTAGGAAAAATACAAAAATGCCAAGTGTGGTGGTGCATGCCTGTAGTCCCAGCTACTCAGGAGGCTAAGTCAGGAGGATTGTTGGAGCCTGGGAGTTTGAGGCTGTGTTGAGCTGTGATCATGCCACTGTACTCCAGCCTGGGTGACAGAGACTCTGTCTCAAAAAACAAACAAATAAGAACAACAGAGGAAGACTAATAAATTCAAATACATTAAATAGGTAGAAGATGTTCATTTTCTTATTCCTTAGTTTGATATTTGTTGAGATATACTAGATACTAGGCAGATGGGAGGAATAAAGACTGCCTCCATAAAGCTTATCATCTAGTGGGGCATAACAGCTAGCAAGCCTCATTGGGTGGGGCGTGGTGGCTCACACCTGTAATACCAGCACTTTGAGAGGCCCAAGGTGGGCTAATCACAAGGTCAGGAGTTCGAGACCAGCCTGACCAACCGGTGAAACCCCGTCTCTACTAAAAATACAAAAATTAGCTGGGTGTGGTGGCACATGGCTGTAATCCCAGCTACTCGGGCGACGGAGGCAGGAGAATCACTTGAACCAGGAGGCGGAGGTTGCAGTGAGCTGAGATCATGCCACGGCACTCCAGCCTGGGCTACAGAGGGAGACTCTGTCTCAAATAAAAAGCGTTCACTGGGAATCTATTTGATAAGTGACCAACATATAAGAGAAATACTGAGGTATTCATTAGAAAATAAAATCAAGGGAATCTGAACAAATGATTATATTGAACGTAAAAAAATATGTTCAGGCCAGGTGCAGTGGCTCACACCTGTAATCCCAGCACTTTGGGAGGCCTAGGTGGGAGGATTACTTGAGGTCAGGCTGGCCAACATGATGAAACCCCGTCTCTACTGAACATACAAAAAAAATTATCCAGGCACGGTGGTGCACACCTGTAGTCCCAGCTATGTGGGAGGCTGAGGCATGAGAATCACTTGAACCTGGGCAGCAGAGATTGCAGTGAGTCGAGATTGCACCACTGCACTCCAGCCTGGGCAACAGAGCAAGACTCCATCTCAAAAGAAAAATAAATAAATAAAAATATTTTCAAAAATCCCAGAAACTTACAAAACAGTTCACTTGCTATATCTCTGAAACATTTAAAAAGCTTTATAGCATTACTCAGTTTTCATACTACAATTTGGAAAAACAAAGCATCAGATATTCATTTCTCCTAGCTGAGAAAAAGTTAGGGCACTTGAAATAAAAACTCCAAAAATGGTCATTTGAATGATGTTATGACTATGCAAACCAGAGGAGCTTGGCTAAAGATGAAAAATGGAAAGTCTGTTTTGTTTCTTGTTCTTTAATTCAAACTCTAATATGAGTGCAAGGATATGAGGAAGACATCGAGTGTGCCTTTCCCATGGAATCTAATTCTGCTAGAGTTTCTCTACTGCATCCTGTCTCTAGAGAAGGTTTTGGCTTAATTGGATATTTCTTTCAGTGACAATTTTTTAAAAAATCTGCTCATATAGAACTTAATTTACCTTCGACAAGGTTTAGATAAACCATTGATTGTGGATACATGGAAGGTATGTAGAAATTCTTTCATTGTGTATATATGAGACTGCACTCCCTAAGATAATCTATATTTGAACATTTTACACTTCTGTAGGGTAGATTTTAAATATTAGAAAAATGAGACTCAGAGAGGTGAAATGACTTGTTCACACAACCTTGTTCGTAGGAGGCTGAGTCAAAACTAGTTCCTAGATTCCTAACTCCCTGCATAGTATGCTTTTATATTATAGTACCATATAAAGTAGTAAATGCCATTGATTCATTTATTTATCCATTTAAACAAACATTTACTGAGTGTCTACCCAAAGCCATGCTCAGGCCCAGGGGACAGAGGAATGAACAAATGAAACAAGAGTCCCTTTCCTTCTGGACTACATTTGAGTGGGGAAAACAGAAAATAAACAAGAAAGGCAAGCAAGTGTAAGTCAGATGGTGGTAATTATGATGAAGAAAAGTAAAGCAAAGACAAGGCATTAGACAAGGGGAGACTGTAAGTTTAAATAAACTGATCAGGAAACCCTCATTGAGAAAGTGGCATTTGAACTAAAATTTGAAGGAGATGAGGGGCTGGATGTGCGTATCCATGAAGATAGTATTCTGGGAAGGTAAACAAGTGCAAAAGCCCAAACGTGAGAGTGTGTCTAGCACGTTCACAGAAAAGCAAGAAAAGCAGTGTGGTTGGCAGAATGAGCAAGGAGGAAAACACTAGGAGGTGAGGCCAGATTGTGCAGGGCCTGCCTGGTTTTACCCTAAGTGAGGTAGGGAGCCATTTGCAGGTTTTGAGCAGAAGTGCAGCAGGATCTCATTGGCTGCTATTTGAGAATAGTCTGGAAGTACAATGGTGAAAGCACTAAGACTGATTAGGAGTTTCTAAGGATGATCAAGACGAAATGGAGGAGGACAGACTGACAGAGGAGTACAGGTTGATTAGTGGTTAAATCCTGGATAGATTTTGAAGGTTGAATCAAGGTTTCCTGATGGTTTGGATATGGGTGTGAGAAAAGAGGACAGGGTCAAGGATAACTCCAAAGTGTCTTTTTTTTTAAACCTTTATATACATTTATTTATATGAGGTTTCTGTTGATGGAACACATAAGCATAGTTGAATAGATGTGGATATGCTTTGGAGTATGAATTAACATATAGATTACATATATGAAAAAATCACTTTCAGGGAAGGAGGGCACCCTAGCTAAACTGTTGCCTATCTCTTGAAAGATAGGCAACAATTTAATCAGGGTGAGATAAACTGCTATAACAGAACCAAATCTGCAATGTTCAAACATAATAGAAGTTTATTTCTTGTTCATCTATAGACCAGGGTGGATGTTCTAGGTCAGTGGGCTTCTCTCTTCCACGTGGTGACTCAGGTCTGAGACATTTTGCATCTTGTGGCTGCTTCGTGACCCAAGGTCTTATTGTCATCTGTATCCCCCCAGCACAAGGCGAAAGAGAGCAAATGAAGGGTACCCTTGCTTCTTCAAAGCCTCCAAATGAAGGTGGTGCACTTTGTTTCTATTCATACTTAATTGATGAAAACCAGTCACATGGCCACACTTAGCTGTAGGTGCAAGGCGTGGGGCTGAGAAACTGTATCCCTGGTTCGTAGCTGCATTGCAGCTACAACTCAAATTACTGTGGAAGTCAGGACGCACAGTGTGAGGACAACTCCTGTGTCTGCTGCAGGAAGCCATTCTCCAGAACAGGTAAACAAACAAGTTTCACCATTTTAGAGAGATGCAGCATGCATATTAAGGTGTTGGGTGTGCTTCTGGGGTCTTGTATTCCTTCTCCTCTGATTCTTCCCTTAGGATGGGCTGTCCATATGTCTAACTCCAAAGTTTTTAGCTGACAAACTAAATGATAGAAAAACAGCTTTTTAGGAAGAACAAGGTGCTCAGTTTTCCACATGCCAAGTTTGAGAAATTATCTAAGACATTCAAGTAGAAATCCAGCAGGCAGTTGCATATACACATCTGGAACTCATAGGGGAGATGTGAACTGGAAATATATATTTGAGAAGTCAGTAGCATCCACATGATAGTAAATCTCCAAGATTAGATGAGGTCACCAGGGAGGGCTTATGGATAGAGAAGAGGCCAGAGGATGAAGCCCTGGAGCCCTCCAATGTTTAGAGATCAGGAAAACAAAAAAGAGCAGGCAGTAGAATGTAAGATTAACTTTTTCAAAGGCTGCCGAGTGCTCAACTCAGATGAAAGCTGAGAACCGGCCACTGCATTTAGCAGTGTGAATGTCACTGGTAAGCTTGTCAAGTGTGGTATCAGAGGACTGGTGGGTTGCCTGACTGGAGCGGGCTTAGGAAGGAATGGTGGGGAGTGGAGTGGAAGATATAGCAAATAGTCAAATAGTCAGTTTTTATGTATTTGCCATGAAATTTTGTATGTGGTTATTATAATCACATACGAAAAGTTTTAGTAATTATATAAATCATATTAAAAAGTTTTAGTAATTATAACTTTTTATTCAATGCCTCCTACACTATACTATACACTTAATTCATTTGAAAAAAATTCATTCTAACAAGATTTAGCTTACAAATGAGGAAACTGATGGTTAAAGAAACGAAGTAATTTGCCCATGTGCCCATGCGTGGTAAGGGGTGGAATTTGAATTCAAGTCTGTTTTGACTCCTAGCCTTCATCCTTGACTACTGTGCTCCTTTAAATATTACAATGAATAGCCACCCACATGAGATTGATTCTTTCCTGAGGTTAAATACTCAATTGGAAGAAATAATGCAGAAAGGCTAACAAAGATCCACCCTCCTTATTGGTCAAGGTATTCTTAGTCTCTGGCAGGCATGATGGGCAGAACTAAGCAGCATTGTTCATCACTTCAGCTGTCAGCCAGCTCACAGCAGGTCACTGTCCATGAAGCCCTTTGCAGTAAAAAATGGTTTGATGAACCAGTTTTATCAACGTTGCTAAATTCAAATAACAATTTCTATTGGTAAGAAATTCAGCTCCATAACCATTAATAAAACAGGAAAATCTCGGTCTGTCTACAAGTCCAGTAAACCAAGCAGAAGAAAAGGGAGTGGATTTGTTTCTGACCTGGTCTTCTATTTGCATGAAAAGCCATCCTACTCACCCTTCAGCAGAGAAGGGGTTTTATTAAACTGGGTGGGACAAATCTCATAATAGCCTGTAGGCTCACTCCCCTTCCACACTGTCCATTTAATTTTGACTGGTATTTTAATTTACCCTCAGACTCAGCTATTGAGCTCTCCAACACTGTGGCTTGAGTTCAGTGGATAAGACAAAGGTAACATCCAACAGAATCGTGATAGAACTTCACATGGTCATATGGCCATCAGGATAAACACACGAGTAACAGAAAGCTCTGTTCTAAAAGCATGAGTCGTGTAATTCCATTACAGCTTGGTCCAGTACTTACAAAAGAAAAGCACTAAACTATTAAATAAACTTCCGTTAAGAACTGCTGAAGAAAATTACAACTGCTGGTTTTCTATTGTGTGTGACATGATGAAAAAAAAAATAACACTGCAGTTTAGTATAATAATCGCGTATTAAGACAAGAAAACCAGAAAAGCTAATGTAATAGTTTTGTAATCTTACAAATTAGGTAATGATGCAAAATCATTTTGGGAGTTCCGAAGGATTTACAAACATGAGCCAGTGTTACCAGGTAGACAAATTCAAGGGATATTATAGCTATATAATAGGATCTATTGACCACACACTTACTTAATACTTTTACAGAAATAAAAACCTACAGTAAAAATAGTTGCATTTGTACAGCATTTCTCATTCTTTTCAAAAAGTTATACATACATAAAAAAGAAATTCAAATATTGTAATAGTACCAGCTGTGTAAAGTATTCTTGACACATAGACACTTAATTCTTATCCTCAGAGGCCTCCAGAGTTTCTAGTTTTTAATATATCCATGTTTTATGAATTTTATGTCAATATATCTGTTCACATTTTTACCTATATCTTTAGAATAAAAATAATTGAGTCTCACCTGACAGTTTTCCTTTATACTTTCACATTCTGTGGATTTTTGATACATAATTACACCTCATTCCGAAAAATAAATATCAAATTTTTTCTCTAAAGTAATTCAAACAATAAATACTTAAGCTTTCATCTTTAACAATTCACCTGTACAATCTACCAAGGCAATATACCTGACATTACTAGAGATCAGAACTTTAAGTCAGTATTCAGTCAGACAAATCCTTAAATGTTTGCAGCTCGATGTTCTAACCAAAACATGGTGTGAAATTGGTACCGATTAACACTGGGCCTTTGGTAGATCTTTATTTCCTAGTTTCATCTAACAGAAGCTGTGTTAGGTGAATCTTGCCTTTGATTCCAAAGTCGTTCTTCTTTATGTAGTCCCTAAATATTTTATGAACCCAAAGAACATTTCAATATGAAAGTAAAATACACAAGCTGGGGAAGGAGAAGAGAAATGAAGTCCTTTTAGCCCTTGAATATGACGTTTCAACATGAGGCACAGAAATACATTGCATCATAGTTTTACCTTTCATTTCTTCACTGGTTGCCATTAATATGTTGCTCCAACTTACCTGGATACTTAGCACATGCAGATCTGGGCAGGATTTTTTACCACACTTCTTTGCCAGATGGAAAACCTTTGAATGATTCAGGTTCTTTCTTCTGGCTAATAGGCAATATCAGCAACCTTCGACAACACTGTTTCTTCTTTCACAATACTTGGTAGCTTTTGAAGTCTTTGGACACAAAATTCAATCTGTTAGAGTTAGAGAAGGGAGAGGCATCCTGAAAAATAAGGTTTTGCCATATTTATAAGTTACCAATTTTATAATTTATTATGAGAAAAGACAAAATGCAACCATTATGATTGGTTAAAATAACAGATTACATTTAAGCATAGCTGAGGTACTTCAGGAAAATGTGCACAGAGCCCTCTGACATAGGACTTCCTTTCAATCCAGTGTCCCCACCATCCCCCTCTTCCTAAAACAATATGCTCACTGACACTTGTTTCCAAAATGACTATTAAAAAATAGTTTCTCTTTCCAAACTTTTTACCATATAGGTATACAGTGAAAATTCAACCATCAATGTACATGATAAATATACACAGTAATTCAATGAGAAAAAATTTTCCCAAAATATACAAATAGGTTGTTCAGAGCCACACAGATGAAACAACAGACTAACTGATTTTTTTTCTCTTTTACCTTATTGTTTTTGGTCATGGAAAGACATAGGCAAAGCTTGGCTGAATATCAATAATTCATTCTCTATAGATACACTTAAACATTCATTCTGCACAAATTATGCTAGAATAAAAAAGTTTAAATTGGCATTAGAAATATTACTACTAGTGATAGCATTTTAACAAAAGAAAAGGATTTCTGGGATTCTGGAAAACTATATGGAAAAAAGGACAACTAAAAGATATATAAGATATAAGATAAAAAGAAGATCATGGATTAAAACAAATACAAAACAAGAATTTAAATGATTATAAATGAAAAGAGAAATTATAAATGAAAGAGATTTATTATAAATGAAAGAGAAAAAGGACCTGAATTATGCCTGAATATCCAGTTCTTTATGGTCACATACATAAAATCTCACACTTAAATGTGCTAATGAACTAAATAACTAATTGGCTTCTGCTGGTTCTGAACCAGAGGTATACAGTGGTTGCAGAAAAGCTTGTCAGCACCATTTCCTTTCTTTCACAGAGTACAGCTCATTGTTTTTCACTTCCAAAGGAGAAAAAAATCACCAGATTTGTGAGGGTTTTTTTTTTCCTCGTCACCTCATCCCCAGACCCAGTTTCAGCTTTAATCCTTATCCCTTCAATGAATACAGCATTTCCAGTTATTTCAAAGTATTGTATTGGTGCTGATAAAAAATAGGGCCAAAATTTTGAAAAGAGATTAATTATGCTGAGAAATGTCCATTGTAAGTACTGTAAGAACACTGAACCAACAGCCAGCGTAAACTGACGTTGTTTGCTGCTGTTTATAGGAAATTACATAAGCACAGTACTGGAACAGAAGGAAATAGCTTATATGGGTCATAGCTTTGCGGATAAAGGAAGAACGTTCTATGTAAAATAAATTAAGGACTTTCCAAATGAAGTAAAGGTTAAGACACACAAATATATATGTTACGTTTCACATACACACAAACCAAGTAAATAAAAAGAACCCCTAAAACCTAATTAGAAAATAACATAAAACCAGACTGCACCATTTACAGTGCACTATTCCTCTAAAAAGGAGATGATATGACATATGCTATATCTGTGACAGCAAAGACAATTGTTCTAAGGATCTACCACTTTAAAAAATAAAAATAATTTTTAAAATAATGACATCAGCATATGGACTCTGGAAAATTTCTTGTACTGTGATAAGGTCAGATGGACATTTCCTGTTTCACATTTCTAGTACACGTTGTCTTTTAGACAATAATAGTGTGAAACAATAGTTTGGCATGAGTTCAATGCATACTAAGAAACGCCTGGCTCTGCATAGGCTAGCCGGTTTTCCCAACACCATTTATTAAATAGGGAATCCTCTCCCGATTGCTTTTGTCAGGTTTGTCAAAGATCAAATGGTTGTAGATGTGCGCTGTTATTTCTCAGGCCTCTGTCTGTTTTATTGGTCTATATCTCTGTTTTGGTACCAGTACCACTGCTGTTTGGTTACTGAAGCCTTGTAGTATAGTTTGAAGTCACGTGGCGTGATGACTCCAGCTTTTTTTTTTTTTCCTTAGGATTATCTTGGCTATATGGGCTCTTGTTTGGTTTCATATGAAATTTAAAGTAGTTTTTGCTAATTCTGTGAAGAAAGTCAATGGTAGCTTGATGGAGATAGCATTGAATCTATAAATTACTTTGGGCGGTATGGCCATTTTCACAATATTGATTCTTCCTATCCATTAGCATGGAATGTTTTTCCATCTGTTTGTGTCTTCTCTTATATCCTTGAGCAGTGGTTTGTAGTTCTCCTTGAAGAGGTCCTTCACATCCCTCGTAAGCTGTATTCCTAGGTATTTTTTTCTCTTTGTAGCAATTGTAAATGGGAATTCACTTATGATTTGGCTCTCTGTTTGTCTATTATTGGTGTCTAGAAACGCTTGTGATTTTTCCACATTGATTTGTATCCGGAGACTTGGCTGAAGTTGCTTATCAGCTTAACGAGATTTTGGGCTGAGACAATGGGGTCTTCTAAATATACAATCATGTCATCTGCAAACAGAGACAATTTGACTTCCTTGCTTCCTATTTGAATACCCTGTATTTCTTTCTCTTACCTGATTGCCCTGGCCAGAACTTCCAGTACTACATTGAACAGGAGTTATGAGAGAGGGCATCCTTGTCTTGTGCCGGTTTTCAAAGGGAATGCTTTCAGCTTTTGCCCATTCAGTATGATATTGGCTGTGGGTTTGTCATAAATAGCTCTTATTATTTTGAGATAGGTTCCATCAATACCTAGTTTATTGAGAGTTTTTAGCATGAAGGGGTGTTGAATTTTATTGAAGGCCTTCTCTGAATCTATTGGGATAATCATGTGGTTTTTGTCTTTGGTTCTGTTTATGTGATGGATTACATTTATTGATTTGCATATGTTGAACCAGCCTTGCATCCCAGAAATGAAGCCAACTTGATCATGCTGGATAGACTTTTTGATATGCTGCCAGATTCGGTTTGTCAGTATTTTATTGAGGATTTTTGAACTGATGTTCATCAGGGATATTGGCCTGAAATTTTCTTTTTTGTTGTTGTTGTGTCTCTGCCAGGTTTTGGTAGCAGGATGATGCTGGCCCCAGAAAACGAGTTAGGGAGGATGCCCTCTTTTTCTATTGTTTGGAATAGTTTCAGAAGGAATGGTACCAGCTCCTCTTTGTACCTCTGGTAGAACTTGGCTATGGATCCATTTGGACCTGCGCTTTTTTTGGTTAGTAGGATATTAATTCCTGCCTCAATTTCAGAATTTGTTATTGGTCTATTCAGGGATTTGACTTCTTCCTGAAAACTGGATCCCTTCTTTACACCTTAAACGAAAATTAACTCAAGATGGATTAAAGGCTTAAATATAAGACCTAAAACCATAAACACCCTAGAAGAAAACCTAGGCAACACCACTCAGGACACAGGCATGGGCAAAGACTTCATGACTAAAACACCAAAAGAAATGGTAACAAAAGCCAAAATTGACAAATGGGATTTAATTAAACTAAAGAGTTTCTGCACAGCAAAAGAAACCATCATCAGAGTGAACAGGTAACCTACAGAATGGGAGAAAATGTTTGCAATATATCCATCTGACAGAGGGCTAACATCCAGAATCTATAAGGAACTTAAACAAATTTACAAAAAACAAAAAGAACCCATCAAAAAGTGGGCAAAGAATATGAACAGACACTTCTCAAAAGAAGACATTTATGCTGCCAACAAACATGAAAAATGCTCATCATCACTGATCATTAGAGAAATGCAAATCAAAACCACAATGAGATACCATCTCATGCCAATTAAAATGGTGATTATTAAGAAGTCAGGAAACAACAGATGCTGGAGAGGACGTGGACAAATAGGAATGCTTTTACACTGTTGTTGAGAGTATAAATTAGTTCAACCACTGCGGAAGACAGTGTGGTGATTCCTCAAGGATCTAGAACCAGAAACATCATTTGACCCAGCAATCCCATTACTGGGTACATACCCAAAGGATTATAAATCATTCCACTGTAAAGAGACATGCACATGTATGTTTACTGCAGCACTGTTCAGGATAGCAAAGACTTGGAACCAACCCAAATGCCCATCAAAGGTAGACTGGATAAAGAAAATGTGGCATATATACACCATAGAATACTATGCAGTCATAAAAAAGGATGAGTTCATATCCTTTGCAGGGACATGGATGAAGCTGAACACCATCATTCTCAGCAAACGAACACAGGAACAGAAAACCAAACACTGTATGTTCTCACTCATAAGTGGGAGTTGAACAATAAGAACACATGAACACAGGGAGGGGAATGTAACACACCAGGGCCTATCAGGAGGTGGTGTAGCATTAGGAGAAATGCTTAATTTACATGATGGGGTGATGGATGCAGCAAACCACCATGGCACATGTCTACCTATGTAACAAACCTGCACATTCTGCACATGTATCCCAGAACTTAAAGTATAATTCAACAAAACAAAACAACAAAAAAGAAATGCCTGGCTCCTGAAGGCTGGGATGAGTCAGGCTTGAATGGCAAAGAACTCAATGACAACAAAAAAACAAAGATAGTGTCTGGGAAGTGGTGGCTCTAAGGAATAAGATTCAAAAAGTGAACATATCTCTGACATTAATCTTTAATGTCTCTTGATCATTGAAAAGCTCTTATGTTCAGTATTTACATTTACACAGATGGCATTTATGCTTGTATCTGAATAGCTTGGTATTTTTGCTTGTTGGTTGGCAAAGCAAATTGTGATATGGAAAAATAATGAGTTGGCAGTTCTTTGGATTGTTAACTAGGACTGGCCATTACTCCCACTGCTGTGCCTCCTCTCCTGCCCTGAACAATCGGTTCAGACAAGTATGAGGGCTGCCTTGATCCTTACCAGACTTTGCAATCTGTAAGCAATCTTTATCCTAACCCTGGACCTCCCAGCTACTTTGAATGCCCTGAGGCAGATCCACTTGGTACTGGGTCCCTCATAAATTTGTTCCATCTTCCACCTTCTCTGATGCTAGGCTAGGACCCTCATTATATGCTGCTGGTATCAAAACAACCTGTACTGGTATAAGAATATTTGAGTCAGCCATTTTCAGTGCCATGTCTCATCTCTAATCCTTGGCCATTCAGTTAGGGAAAACATGAAGATAGCATTGTGAAATAAGGTAAGGGATGCAGAGGGGTTGTAGTATTGGAACAAACACTTCAGAGAGTCCAGGGACAGACTTAGGAGGAGCAGAATCTGGATGAGAAGTTGCAAAGCAAAGGGAATGACAACAGGGTAAAAGAATAGGAGACAGGATAACTGTCTTTCTTTCAGTGCCAGTGAATTATTACAAGGAATGAGAGAACTGAAAGTCATCCTTGCCCAATCCTTCTCATTTGCTCTCTACAATCAATCAGCCACCAAGTCCTCCTCATTTTTTGTACCCTTGGAGTAAAAAACACGTACTGGGTTTTGTTTTTCCCAAAAATAATAAAATTTTGTTTACTTAAAAATTATATATATAGTGTATGATGTCTATTTTAAAATTTCAAAATGATATGGAAAAATACAGAGAAACAGGAAAAGCTATCTCCAATTCTACCATCCAGAAACAAGCATGTTTTAATATTTTATTGAAAGTCTGCTAGATATCTCTATATATGCAGATACATGATTTGCACACACACACAAAGCATTTCTTCCACAAAGAATGGAAAATATTCCTGGGGCATTACTTACTTGTAAAGAGTTCTGAAGAAAGAAAGCATATTATTTCTATTTAAAAAAAAAACACACATATATGGAGCAGGATGCATGATCCCTATGAATTTGCAAAATACACTGGAAGACTTCAAAGAAATATTTGTATTTAGGTTAACATGTTCAAATGGCAATGGATATGGAGGATAAAGTTTTAAACCCCTTGACATGTGCAACAGAAAGTGCCTTGCATTCAACTATATCCATTGCCTCCTCCTCTTGATCACATAGATTTCCCGGGATCCCTTTAAGGTAGGTGTGACCATGTGATTGAACTCTCACCTATAGAATATGGGAGAAATTAGGGTCATCATATAATTTATTGTCCAAACCGAAACACTGTTAAGAGTGAAAGAGGACAGTATTCATTGTTGTGTTGAGAATTCAGGCATAAACTGGGCCATATGATCACAGGGGAAGAACTGATGTGTGCCCCTCCAGGGTGGACTCAGGCCTAACTCTTCTCTCTTCTCCAGGATGTAGGCAGATGCAGAAGATCTAGCAGAAGACTCAGTGTCCCAGGTAGAGCCACAGTCTGGAAGGCTAGTGCTAAATTGTCAGGGAGTGTGAAGTCCATTTCTGTTATTTCAAACCATTGTTCATTACAGCATATTCACCAGACTGGTACAACATGGAACACAGGCTTTCCACAGCATGGCCTCTCCCTAGCTTTCCAGCCTCTCCTTTCACCAACCTTGAGCTTGA
Source organism: Alouatta palliata (assembly GCA_004027835.1). Taxonomy (NCBI): domain Eukaryota; kingdom Metazoa; phylum Chordata; class Mammalia; order Primates; family Atelidae; genus Alouatta; species Alouatta palliata. The sequence continues at coordinate 45,712 of PVKV010014113.1, read as the reverse complement.
ACTTAAGCTCTAGCAAACTGAATGCTCAGACATTTTTAAATGCCTGTTTATATGTCAGTTTTTCTCTTAGTCAAGGAGTTCCTTGATGGTAAAACTTAATTACCTTTGCAGCACTTATTACCTGGCATATAATAGATTTCATAAATATCTATTGAATGAAGAAATGTCTCGCCAAATGAGGAATAAATCTTTCAATAGATGTTATTTCATGCCTGGAACTAAAAATACCAGAACTCTACACCTAATGGAAGATATTATATCTGCAGACAAATATTCAGATGCAAGATTTTAGAAAAATGAGCTACACATTTTAGTAGTCCTAAAATATGAATGCAAAAATATTCTTCCTCTTTGCTTTCAATGTTTCTTTATTTTCACCTCCTTCCCACCCCATTTACAAGCACACACACACATTCGCTCACTTCCTAGGGGAATATTTGACTTAATTAATAATAGAAGAGTAAGTTACAAAGAAAATAAAGAATTAAGATTTTAAGTTCAGATCCTAATGCTGGCCAATAATCCTTCCATGAGGTGCTTTGGCTCAGCAGCAGGATTTACCTCTCCTGCCCCCCAAGATGATTAAGAGTTGATGTATAATTGACAACGATGCACACTAGAGCATGTTATCAACTCAAGAAAGGGGCTTTGCCTGCCTGATTTTCATTAGCCTTAATAGTAGTTAAGCTGCACACACAAAGCATAATGTCCTCATGCTTTAAAAAAGGAGGGGCTTTCATCACCTAGATTATGAAATATTGATTAATTCATGTGTGCTCAGATATCCATCTAAAAATGGAATCATTCAATCTGTCATCCTTCTCCCTCATCCACATATAAAAACCTAATGGCAGTTCTGAGGAGAACAAAAGGAGGGATGAGAAGGTGGGAAATGAGGAAGAAGGATAAGAGCAGAGAAAGAAACAGGCTGTAAATAAAACATGACAAACTATGCCTACAGACAGACACACCACACCCACTCACAATCACATACACACAACACCCACTCTATTAATTAATATAGCTTTGCTTTCATGCCAGATATTAGGGGCACATTAATTAGAGAGAAATCTCATTTATCCATTTTTCAGTTCATTAATTATGCATCAATGCCAAATTTTTATTGGCCTGCTGAAAGACAATCTGTTCCAACAAAGATCTGATGCTGCACATTACATAGCAGTTATGGGGCTTTCCTGCCTCTTTGGATGATATTTTGGATCTATTCAATTCCTATGTGACGTGTATTTGTGTCCCCTGCTGAGTATTCTGTGATTATGGAATGTCCGTTAAGCTGACGACAATTGTTTCTTAGCTAATACTTCATTCATCTCTGTCACAGGCACATTAAGGATCCTATTCAGCTTGAAAAAAAGCAATGCAATATTCTGAATTTACTTAATGCCACTGAATTATATACTTAAAGATGGTTAAAATGTAAATTTTATATATGTATATTTACCACAATAAAGAAGAAAAAATTTTTTAAAACGAAATGAGCATGTCTATAAACTTTTAGAAAAATTATATTTTATGTGAACTATAAAAGTGAAAAAAGAGTTTGAAAGATCTTGAACAGTCTCAGACCTCAGAACGTATTTCTTTATATGCAGAGAGAATATTATAAAATGGACTTCAGAGCCCAGACAACCGTCAACGTGCTGCTTGCGGAGAGATTTGGGGAAGGAAAGGATGTGTGTGTGAATGGCCTCATCAACAAATATTAATCTTCTGAGCATTCAGAAGATTCTTAGCATTGCACTAGTTAATTTGGAGCTACCTATATTTAATTATATCTGTTCTCCTACCATACCATTCCTTATGTTCCTGGCTTATTTCTTTATCACTGCCTTGATGTCATAGCTCTCTCTGATGTCACAGCTCCCAAGTATAAGTAAAGGTGAAAAGATTCACCAGATTTTGAGTAGTAAGCACATAAATTTTTTTTTTTTCACAGAATAAGTCTCACTTTTGAGGAGCCCTTCAGATCCATGAAGTGCTTCATACTTAATACTTACTACATAGTAATACTACAGTGTCACACTCTCAGTGGGCACAGAGCAAATGTCAACTGACTCAATGACCTTTTCCCAACCCTTTGTATCAAGAGAGTCAGTATTAAATGTCATCAAATCCTATTTCCCAGTGAAAGTTGATTGAACATGCAGTTTAGAGGGGAATTTTTAACTTACTACCACGTAACTAAAATTACTTCAACAGTTGCTGTGTAGCATTGATTTGAGGCAAACTTCTGATCAATAAATTGAAACCTTTCAAAATGAAATCTGAAGAAAGAAAAAATAGAAAAAGATATAATAAAGCTTTTGCTAAATATTTTATTCCTTGTGTAATTTTTCACTATGTAAATACTGCTAATGGACATTTTTATAAAAATAAAAATAAACAATATCCTAAAGAAAGCTACATACCTTGTTAAATCCCTTTTGTCACTTTCCTTTAAGCTTTCTTATTTTAAGTATTTAAAATTATCTAGATTTATTTAGTGAACAGACTGAGTTATTTAAATCCTCCTCTTTGGGAGGTCTAGACAGGTGGATCACAAGGTCGGGAGTTTGAGACCAGCCTGACCAACATGGTGAAACTCTGTCTCTACTAAAAATACAAAAATTAGCCAGGCGTGGTTGGTTGCTAATCCCAGATACTTGGGAGGCTGAGGCGGGAGAATCACTTGAACCCGGGATGCAGAGGTTGCAGTGAGCCAAGATTGCGCCACTGCACTCCAGCCTTGGGGACACAGTGAGACTCTATCTCAAAAAAAAAAAAAAAACTCTTCTTCATTGTATCTCCAGTTGTGTTTATATTTATCCAATTCCCACTCTCCAGTGAGGGCTTGCCTGGGATTAGCTCAGCCTGCAAGAGGCCAAGAAAGAAGACAGGAGTGTCTTGCCCACTACTATGTAGTGTGTAGAGCAGGAGAGAAAGCATCAAAGGTTACCTGAAAGAGATACTGCTGAGGTAAGAACCTCTCAGTGTCCAAATGCTCATCTAAACAAGGGGGACCTAGGTGGTTAATGAGATCATTGCTGGGAAACCAAGTGGCCAGAAAATAAAACGCAGGTCCAAATGGCTGGGCCATAATTTTGCAGGTGTCTTAGCATATGTTCTACAAGCAGACCCAATTTATCTAATGAGATGAACAAGGTTGGGACAGATAATGTTCAAACATCCTCAACATGGGGCTACTAACATTTGCATAACATTTTAAAATTTTACAGATAGCGGCCGGGCGCGGTGGCTCACGCCTGTAATCCCAGCACTTTGGGAGGCCAAGGCGGGCGGATCACGAGGTCAAGAGATCGAGACCATTCTGGCCAACATGGTGAAACCCTGTCTCTACTAAATATACAAAAAAATTAGCTGGGCGTGGTGGCGTGCGCCTGTAGTCCCAGCAACTGGGGAGACTGAGGCAGGAGAATTGCTTGAACCCGGAGGCGGAGGTTGCAGTGAGCCGAGGTCGCGCCACTGCACTCCAGCCTGGCGCCTGGTAACGGAGCGAGACTCTGTCTCAAAAAAAAAAAAAAATTTTTACATATAGCATCTCAATGGAACATTGAGTTAACCGTATGAAATTGCTATTAATAGTATGTATATTTAACAGATGAGGATAGGGCAGAGAAATGTGACATCACCGTAGGAACAGCATCTAGGGCTTGGCTTCCTCTCATCTAGTTACTGAGAAGCACCCGTGGCTGTCTTGGGGCAGGGTCCCCTCTCCAGTTAAAGGAGCCAGTTTGTGAATGTGTTGCTTACGGACCACCTGGCGACTGGCTAGTCAGAGAAGCAGCAGTGAAAGGAACTGCATTCAGGCTGAGAGGAGCATGGCGTCTGGGAGGTCTTGGTGAAACTTTTGAGATCTGTTTCTCACTTAAGAGGTTCTAGAAGAAAGGCAGTAGGAAGTAGTAGCCAAGTGTGAGAACCTCATGAAGTTGTGCACTGATAGATCTTCAAATTATTTTTTAATAAAAGATTACTGAGTGACTTTGGATATATAACTAGGAAGCAATTCAGGGTTTAAGTAAATTTTCAGCCCCAAAATAAACACACAAAAAAGCCTATCTTCAGTGCCATCTACTTTAGTACGTGGGTAAGACTTCTCAGGACATGCATCTATAAAAATAAAAAGTAGGGACTACATCAATGCTGAAACTATCTCATTCCAGCAATAAGTAATAACTATTCATGAATAGATACACATAAACTGATTGTCAAGCAAAATAGAAGCCCTAAAACAACAGAAAATAAAAGAAGCAGAATTTAAAAAAATTAAAAAGCCCGGTCTGGGTGTGGTGGCACACGCCTGTAGTCCTAGCACTTTGGGAGGCCAAGGTGGGTGGATCACAAGGTCAGGAGTTTGAGACCAGCCTGACCAACATGGTGAAACCCCATCTCTACTAAAAATACAAAAATTAGCCGGGTGTGGTGATGGGTGCCTGTTATCCCATCTACTCAGGAGGCTGAGGCAGGAGAATTGCTTGAACCTAGGAGGTGGAGGTTGTAGTGAGCCGTTATCGCCCCACTGCATTCCAGCCTAGGTGACAGAGCAAGACTCCATATCAAAAAAAAAAAAATTAAAAAGCCCAATTTCCTTCACATTTATGTCATTAGCACATGTATTTCTAGTAAAATTACATTTACTTCTTAAATCTAGTAGTTGTCAAATATTATAACTCTTTGTCAACTTTTAAAATCATTGGGATCAATTATATACTGCTAATAATTGTAATATGAGTCTTCTAGAAGTTTGAGTGTCATGATTACAGGAGAGTTTTTAAAAAAATTATACAATTTTTAAAATTACTTAAAGTTTTATTTATATAAATGTTTTTGTTGAAGTAAAACACAGGGTCATGAATTTTTTCAAGCATAAATATATATTGGAACAAAATTCCTTGGCAAAGTGGGATGGAAACGTGAATTTAAGGGGAAAAATGATGTAAATATCTATTAAAGAAAGTTTAATAATGTGTTTCAAATAGATAGTAGGAGTATTGAATTGCCGTAATATTTAGATTACATTAGTTATTACTTACAAAATGATGCAACAGTTATATTTTTAAGTAGAATATTCACAACACCAGTGAAATCACATCCTCTGCAATTATTTGAACTTATAATAAAAGTTTTCAGCTGTTAACAATGTGCAAGGGGACACAACAAATTTTTCAAATTCTATTAGGCTGTATGTGAGCAGGAAAATTGAAAACCCGTTATGCTACAGGAACACATCACTGTCTCTAGTATTTTCATAAGAAATGCAGACATTTCTAAAACTATCTTCAAAATCTACCGAAGAAAGCAGAAAACAATATCTTGAGAGCACAAAATCATGGTAATTCATCCCCAAAGCCAACATGCCCAATTTAAATATTCCTATCTCAGCTAAAATCTCCATAGTTGTCTGTCAGATTCTTCTGCTACAACATCTTAAAACCCACTGGTCAGCTCACCATACACATCATTCAAGAGATAAGAATGTGAGAAGCTGATGTAAAGTAATCACACAGTGATAAGCCACGGTATAACTTACATGACAAAGGAACGCACAAACATATGATCACATAATCTTTGATCCCAACATAACTCACTGGCTGATATGTGGGACTGCATCACAATTTCCCAGAAGTTGCTCATAATGACTAGTTAGAAAGTTACTTGCCCTGATGGAATGGCATAGGCCTAAATAAAAAAGACTGCCATTGTACGCAGGAATGAGACGTCAAACAGGAAATGACAATCTCTCTGTGTGTCTTAATTTATCTTTGGGGAAAATTGACGAAGTTGAAATGGAATTAAACCTTAATAAAAATTCGTGGAGAAGAAGTATTAAAAACTTTGCTGCGGATATTAGAACATGGAGTTCTGCTACAAAATTGCTCGGAAAAAGTTTTACAATTTGAACACATTGGAACTCCCCAGTGTAAAACACTCTAAGCTAAATTATGGGAAAAATCAATGTTGTATCAGCATCAAACAATCACCCTGCATCAGAATGAAAAGAAGGAAATGCTGTTCTGAATAGCTTGCCAAGGCTAAAGAAAAGTGGAACAGTTGTCGCAGACAAAATGGTTGTGAGTAATAGCCCAAAAGGATGTATTTTAACTTGTATTTCCCACTTAAATTATGAAATATGTCATTATCTTCAAACTTAACGTAAATAGCACCAAATTATAGCAAAACAGAGACAGGGAAAAAGAGGGAGGAAGGAAAAAGGGCATAGCAGGTAATTGCAAGAAATGCATTTTAATTTTTACGCTTTTCTCAGTCAGTATATCTTATGACCCATTATGGGTACACAAATGCTATGTTTTTCCTTTTCAATATTTGGTGTGAGATAAAAATTAGATTAAGTGTGAAAACTAAATCTGGGTACCCCATAGTAAGTATATTGACATGGTATCTCTTATATAGCATTTAGTAAGCCATTTTAATCTTCGCTTTAACAACTTGATTACTTTCATATTTGTCATCAATTGGGTACCCAGTGCAAGAATTTTTTTTTTTTTTGAGACGGAGTTTTGCTCTTGTTGCCCAGGCTGGAGTGCAACGACGCATTCTCGGCTCACTGCAACCTCCGCCTCCTGGGTTCAAGCGATTCTCCTGTCTCAGCCTCCCAAGTAGCTGGGATTACAGACATGTGCCGCCACGCCTGGCTAACTTTTTGCATTTTTAGTAGAGACAGGGTTTAACCATGTTGGCCAGGCTGGTCTCAATCTCTTGACCTCGTGATCGACCTACCTCAGCCTCCAAAAGTGCTGGGATTACAGGCATGAGCCACCATGCCCAGCCCAGTGCAAGAATTTTTAAGCAAAATTACTTGATAGTTAAGTAAAAAAAGTAAAAAAAAGCAGTGGTCTCCAATCTTTCTAAGCATAATGATTTTTAAGCTTGTTATTTGGGAAAAATTTTTTTAAAAACTAAGAGACTCTAACAAACCTCCATGTATCCATCACCCAGCTTTAATAATTGTCATCTCATGACCCACCTTATTTAATCTGTGCTTCACTTATTCATCCCACTTCAGATTATTCTGAAGCAAATCAAAGATATGAGATAATTTATTTTTGTTCTTAAGAGAAAATATTTGAGGGCCCTTCCGTATTCCATTACAACGGTTGCATTTTTAATAATGCTCTGTTAAAAATCCACATGAACGTGAGGATTATTGCCCCTCCTCCCTTCTTAGCTATGACGCTATGACTCTGTGCAGCCTTCCCCATCCCAGAGGTATGTAGTCCATGGTGGGGAATCCGTGGCATAATGAAAATAGCTGCTAGCATCACTTAGACTTGTGCTTGCTGAAAAGCATGTAAACATAAACTCACAACACAAACACTGCTTCTACTGCTTTATTTCTCAGGAATATATTTGTCATTATAGGTTTAGAAGCAGAGTAGAAAATATAGCATTAGAATTCTCAACAGAACTGATGTTTCTCTGCTAAAAATAAGTACCAACACAGGCTACTGCTTTCTAAAAGTTGTTACTGTCCAACATGTGTTTAGAGAGCTTTATGACACTGACTTTTTTACCTGTGGAAAAAAAAAATCCAACTCCTGTGGGCTAGAAATCTTTGCACGATACAGCTTGAGAGCTGGCCTGCTTGTTGGCAGCCTCCCCCAGGAGCTAAGAACAAATGAGCAAAGACTGTGTTCACACACTTGGAAATGACACAGGCCTGAGAAAACTCCTCGTCTTGCTAAACTCTTTGCACTTCCTTCAGATGAAAGACTAATGTTCAATATTATTAAACCAGGACTTCGCTTACATATAGAATTTATTTTTGTATGAAAAAAGGAAGAAAATCCTCTTTTTTTCCATATTAAACAGATAGTTTCTTTAGTTTTTTTTTGGTGGGGGCACGAAAAAGAATTCTTTCCTTTTTTCTGCTCAGTGCACACATAGAGCACTGATTAATGCTAATGGGATTCAGACATTTTTTAAAGCATGCACTCAATCTCAGGATTATAAATATCATCCAGAAAGTTTGTGATTGGAATTTACTGGTATGCATTTAATCTGGGTCAATTTTAAACCCTTAAGCTTTTACATTTAAATGAACAGAGTTATCTCCATTAAATCATATTTGGTACTGCCTATGGCTATAGAAAGACAAATATTATAGTAGTGCTATGTTTGTACTTTATGAGGGAAAAAGCAATCATCCCTAAATGAAATTATTATTTTACTAGTTCTATGGAATATCTTATTTTGTAATTTTAAATTTCTGAAACAAGATGTCATCATTTGATGACTCCAGTTTTGGTTTTATTTTTCTAAACATGTCCATTATGTGGCTGAGTAAACAATATATAAGATAATGAAATCTTTCTTACATAATACAATGTTTTTCTAAACCACATTTCCAACATGAAATTAGACAATCTGGTTTTCCACCAGGGAAATTATTATCTGCTTCATATGTACTGTATTAATTAGATTAGGCCCAAATCCTAGTAGTTTGCATAATTGTATTTAATTTGCCAGAAGGGGTCAAATTGTAGCATTGGGCCTTAACTAAGAAGCAATGCTGTTTGGTCAGAAAAAGTATATCAAATTCTAAAGATACTCAAAAGCATTTGTAATTCTGGAACAATAAAATGTAGTGTTCTCTTCGGAGGTCCAAATTTTTATATTTGAATAGTAAAAACCTCAGAAATGCATCTGGTTTAGTCTATATAAGGATGAAATACGGTTAAATATTAGTTAGGAACTCATTTATTTCATCTTCTTTCAATTTAGTGTCATTTCCTTAAGTCTACTTTCTGATCATTTAGACAACTTGTCATTAAAATACAAAATTTCAGACACTAAATTTTGTCACTACTTCTTTCTCAGTATAATTCCTTCTCCTGGAGTTGACATGCTTTCCCTCTCTATATATTTTTTTCTTTTTTTGGGGGGGGATGCAGTTTTGCTTTTGCCCAGGCTGGAGTCTAGTGGTGTGATCTCAGCTCACCTCAACCTCCGCCTTCCAGTTTGAAGCGATTCTCCTGCCTCAGCCTCCCGAGTAGCTGGGATTACAGGCATTCGCCACCACGCCCGGCTAATTTTTGTATTTTTAGTAGAGACAGGGTTTCACCACGTTGCCCAGGCTGGTCTCCGACTCCTGACCTAGTGATCCGCCCATCTTGGCCTCCCAAAGTGCTGGGATTATGGGCGTGAGCTACTGCTGCTGGCCAGCTTTCTCTCTATTAATTTTTTCACTCCTTATCTCCATCTTTCAGAAATGAGGTACTCTATTAACTTGCCATATAAAAAAATCAACTGAGGAAGAACTTTGGGAACTCACTTATAATGAGCAAAAAGGATCACCAAAATTATGTAAATAGGAAAAAGCTTGCTGTACAGGGATCTCAAGATGTTCTAGTAAAACAACATTCTTCCAGATTTTATTGGACACTGCTTTACTCCAGGGGTGGGGGAAAAAGTGCCCTAGCCAATTCTGCGATGTTTGGTATTCAGTGACTTTGGCTTACTCTGAGTCACTCAGGTATTCCATCAGCCACCCTAAAAATCATGCCAGTTATAAAGAGCCAGGTCCATCCAGAAATTCTGGGTTTCAACATGTTTGGGCTAGTCCTGGGTTAATTCTTGGCCAGCCCAACCCATTTCTAGAGCAGTAACGGCCAAACATGCATAATCACAAGAATGACTGGGGGACTTGTGATAAAATACAAATTTTCAGAGAATCAGCCTGATTTACTGAATTGGAATCTCAGAAGTAGGAGTTGGGATGGAGGTGTGGGTGGGGTGAGGCAAAGCCAGGAATCAGCATTTTAAAAATGTTCCCAGATAATTTCTTAAAAACAATTATGTTGTGATATAATTCATATCCCATAGAATTCACCCATTTAAAGTATATCATTCAATGGTTTTCAGTATATTCCCAGATATGTGTCACCATCAGCACTGCCAATTTTAGAACATTTTTATCACTTCAAAAAAAAAAATCCCATCCTCCTTAGCTATTCCTGTGTTGTCCCCTCACTTCTAAGTAACCTCTTAGAAGTCTCTATAGATTTCCCTGTTCTTGACTTTTACATGAATGGAATCATACATTACATGGTATTTTTTGATTGGTTTCTTTCATTTGGCATAATGTTTTCAAGGTCCATCCAAGCTGTAGCATGAATTAGCATTTTATTCTTTTTAAGGCCAAAAATATTCCATTGCGTGGATATGCCACATTCTGTTTATTCTCCCATCCACTGAAGGACATCTGAGTATCCTGAGAATCTATCTAGATCATTAGCCATATTTGGAAACTGCTGATAGAACAGGACCAAGTGTTGATCTCCAGGCAGCTCCTGGCTCTCCTCAGAAAGCAGCTTGGATCCCGCACTGTAGGTGGGAAAGCCAAATGTGACTGTCCCAAGGCTGGACTTGGGACAGAATTCTGGCTCTGCAATTCTTAGTCACATGACGTGGGCAGAATCTTTAATCCTCTCTGCCTCCATTTGCTCATTTGTAAAATGGGAATAAGAATCTTTATTTCATAGAATTGTTGTAAGGATAGATGAGATAATCTGAGTAAAGTGTCTAAAATTGCCTGACACATATGTATTTTAAACATGAGAGCTATTATAATTAATTTTTTCTTGTTGAATTAAACTGAAACAAACCTTTAAATATGGAGTTTTAGAAGTTGAATAGATTATTTCTATCTAGAAAATAAACTCTAATAAAGAAATAAGTCTTTTTAAGTTATAAGAGAGCAAAGGACAGATAAGAAGATGCAATTCCTTCACTTTTTTGACCTAAAGTGAAAGCAGTAAGTAAAAGTCCACTTTTTCAAGTAAAAAGCAGAGCAGGGGATACTAGAGTCTGGGGAGGTAGGAGAAAGGGAAGAACAGGGAGAGATTTGTTAAAAGGATACAAAATTACAGCTAGATAGGAAGAATAAGTCCTAGTGTTCTATATCACTGCAGGGTGACTATAATTAAGAATGCATAGTTTCAAATAGCTAGAAGGAGGATATTGAATGTTCTCAACACAAAGAAATGATAAATGTTTAAGATGATGGATATGCTAATTATCCTCATCTGATCACTATTCATTATACAGATCTGAACATCGCTATGTATCCTCTGAATATGTACAACTGTTACTTGTCAATTAAAAAAATAAATTTAACATTTTCAACAAAAGAAAAGTTCAGTTTTTCATGTTGGAAACAATTGCTTCTAGTTAACATTACAAAGAGACATTTCTTGTTTTATTGCATTTTTGAAGTCTACATATTCTGTGACTCTTTTAAAAATTCTGCCCATGTAGATGTACATAGGTATTATGGGCACACACATATAATTACAGTTAACACTTATTAAGCCCTTGATGTATATCAGGCAATGTACTTTATGTGCGTTAACATACTTTTTCCAACAACCTTATATAGTCAACTATGGTAATTCAAGCATAGTGTAGTTAAGAACCTTACTCTGAATCATAGAGCAAGTGAGTAGCAGAACCCAACCTCTTAATCATGACACTTGTAATAGTTTTTCTTCTACATTTGCAGTTAAGATAGCAGAAAAGAAATTGTACATGACCTACAGAATGATGTTTCTATGGCGTGCGGGAGCTTTTAGTGGTCCTAGTGAAATCCTCTTAATTCGTTTGTGAAAAGATGAAGAACCAGGCACTGAAGTAGCTAGTCCAGTATGTCTAGTCCCAGTCCCTTGTTTTCCAACCTACTCTCTTTTCCCCACACTCCACTGTCCAGGTACCAAGTTTTCATTTTGGTTTTTAAAGGCAATGTGATATGAGAATTCCACACGTGGTCAGAGTATTTATGCTGCTGTATCTGCCTTGAGTTCTTACTTCATTCTCCTGTTGGAAAACCCCTACCCATTCTTAAGATGCAGGTCAAATGTAACCTTCTCTGTGGAAATTACTTTTCTTTTATAAAATTTAGTTCTGGTTCCCCCTTTTGTATTTAGTTCCCAAAATGCACTGGCACTGCACACCCTACACTATTTACACTATTACACTTTGTATGTTGTTCAAAGACAAAACCAAAGAAAGCAGCATTGTGAAGTGCATGGTTTCCAAATTGAGCTCTGTCGTGTCCTGTCAGAGACCCGGAGATGGAGGTAGGCAAGGGTTCTGGGCTTCACATCTGATTAATCAGAGAAGTTCTGCTTTTATCTATTCGGCTTATTTCCATTTCAATAATAAGTTTCTTGACAGGAAAGAAAAATTTTGAAAACCTCTGATATCATGGAAAAACCATGAGCTTTGGAGACAGGCCAGAATCTGAATCCCAGTTGTACCACTGCTATCCCAGCCATACCACTGCTATCCCAGCCGTAAGGGGTAAATACATGCAACAGCACAGTGCCTGACACATAAAGCTTCAATAAATTAATTCCCTTCTCTATTTGTGATCATTATTTCTTTGTTACTCTGCTGTACTTTGTAGGGTCTTTATACCTAGATCAAAATATCCAATTCATCTTTACTGAATGAAAGCAAATGTGATAGGATACTAGAATGAAAACATTAGGGTCAGTTTTGAGGTTAGATATGGATAATAAAGAATCTTGAGGCATGAGCAGTGGCTCATACCTGTAATCCCACCACTTTGGGAGGTCGAGGCAGGCAAATCACCTGAGGTCAGCTTGATCAACATGTCGAAACGCTGTCTCTACTAAAAATACAAAAATTAGCCAGGCATGATGGTGTGTGCCTGTAATCCCAGCTACTCAGGAGGCTGAGTCAAGAGAATAACTTGAATTCAGGGGGTGGAGGTTGCAGTGAGGTGAGATTGTGCCACTGTGCTCCAGCCTGGGCAACAGAGTGAGATTCCATCTCAAAATAAATAAAATAAAATAAAAATAAATTAATAAAACCTTTAACAGAAAGGTTTGAAAGTAGAGGTATGATAATATTTATGTTTTAGCAAATAGATAATTCTGGATTCTTAACAGAAGGTGCTGGGTTATAGTTTCGCTTAGTAGTTAAGAGTAAAGCATCTGAGTTTATGTCACAGGTCCCTCACTTATATGACTATGGGCAAGTCACTTAACCTCATTTCTCTCATCTGTAACATTATTTAATAAGAGCACTTACACAAATGAAAGGAATTAACATAAATAAAGCATCTAGAACAATATCTGGCACATGGTAAGAAGCATGTAAGTGTTACTGTAATGACAATAAAAAGATTTACCATTATTTTTGTTACTTTTTAAGAGACAGGGTCTTACTCTGTTGCCCAGGCTGGAGGGCAGTGGCGTGATTATGGCTCACTGCAGCCTCAAACTCCTGGGCTCAAGTGATCCTCCCACCTGCCTCCCAAGTCACTGGGATTACAGGCAAAAAGGTTTATTATGATGTTGATCCCATGCCCGTTAAAGTATAGGAAAAGGAGGCTGCAGAATTATTTGGGGGTGAGTAATGGACTCAGAACCATCTGGGATTTTTAAAATAAACTTAACAGACTTTGTGTTGAGAAGTACCACCATTATGAGGCACTGTTTCTAATGGAAGCGTAGTGGATTCCTCAGGGATATTAAACACTAAAACACTGAGAATTTCCACTGTCCTGATAATATAGAGGATAAGACACTGTGGGGAGAGACTGGAAACAGGGAGATGAGTTAGAAGGTTACTGCGATAGTCTAGTAACTTAAATTGATGATCCAGATCCACATAAAAAAAATGACCAACAGAAAAGTCTGGTGATCAGACTATAAGAAATAACTGGATTAAAACATGTTCTATTGGAGTTCACCTAAAAGTAACTTTGATCCCCTAGAGACACCCATAATTAGCCCGTCCTATTGTTTGGAGTAGATTCTCCAGAAAGGCTATATACTTTTGGAGAACTGCTGTAGTTCAACTTGAACATTTAGAGCAGTTTGTAAGATCCAGGTATCAGACCATGAGATCCGAAAGCCAGGGGGCTCTTGATGCTGGTTGACGTAATACCCTAAATAGGGGAGGCCAACAGACCTTCTAACAAAAGAGAACACTGCCAGTGTGGCATGCTTCATGATGGATGTCTTCTTCAACTGCACTGTAAACCATTAAGTTATGTGCTGTAAATCAGTAAGTGTGCCATTTCAAGAGTTATAAACCACTTACCAGGACAATGTTTGGAAGACATGTTGCAGGAAAAAAAAATGCGTAAAGCATAGTTCTTTCCTGTAGAATTTTTCTTCCCTCCACCACCCATGTGCTTCCTCATGTATGGTACATAGAATAATGGTTCCCAAAGATGTCAATGTCCTAATCTCGGGAACTTGTGAATATGTCCTCTTACATGGCAAAAGGGAATTTATAGATGCAATTACGGTTATGGACCTTCAGATTGTGAGATTATCTGTCCTGAATATCCTGGGCAACGCGGGTGAGTCCAATCGAACCACATGCATTTTTAAAAGCCTGCTGTGGTCAGAAAGAGATGCAACAAAGAGTCAGCCCAACATGGCTGGCTTTTAAGACAGAGAAAGGGGCCATGAACCAGCGACTACAGTGGCCTCTAAATGGCCACTGTAATGGCCCTCAGTTCACTGCCAGGAAGAAAATGGGGACCTCAGTCCTTCAACCACATGGAACTATATTCTGTTAACACCTGAATGAGTGAGGAAGTGATTTTCTCCTAGAGCCAAAAGGAAGCAACCCATACTGGACTTCTGGCCTGTAGAACTGTGAGATAACAAATTTGCATTATTTTAAGGCACTAAATTTGTGATAATTGTTATTTATTTATTTACTTTAGAGACAGGGTTTGGCTCTGTCACCCAGGCTGGAAAGCAGTAGCACAGTAATAGCTTACTGCAGCTTTGAACTCCTGGGGTCAGATGAAGTTTCTGCCTCAGCCTCTGGAGAAGCTAGGACTACAAGTATGCACCTCCATATCTGGCTAATTTTTAAATTTTTTGTAGAAACGGGGTCTCACTATTGTTAGGCTGCACTCGAATTCCTGGCCTCAAGTAATCCTCTCTCTTTTATCTGCCAAAGCACTGAGATTACAGGTGTGAGCCACTGCACCCAGCCTGAGATCCATTTTTTTTTTTTGAGACAGAGGCTCACTCCACCAACCATGCTGAAGTGCAGTAGTGCAATCTCAGCTCACTGCAACTTCTACCTCCCAAGTTCAAGCGATTCTCATGCCTCAGCCTCCCGAGTAGCTGGGATTACAGGTGTACACCACTAGGCCCCGCTAATTTTTGTACTTTTAGTAGAGAAAGGGTTTTGCCATGTTGACCAGGCTGGTCTTGAACTCCTGACCTCAAGTGATCCACCCACCTCAGCCTCCCAAAGTGCTGGGATTATAGGCATGTGCCTCTGCCCCTGACCCAGCCCGTGATAATTATTTTATAGCAGAAATAGAAAAGCTAACATTTTATGTTACTTGAATTTGATATAAAAATGATTTTAATGAACTGTGGAAAAAACACAAAAATGTAATTTAAAACTAGTTATTTTAAATTAAATATTAATCTCCTGTTGTCACTAAGCATGACTCTAATTTGTTTTAATTAGCTTGTGGGACCATGGGGAGCTTTTAACCATTATGAAATAGGTTTCTCTTGTCTCATGGAAGACAGTTATACAATGCAGCCATGCTCTCTTCCCTGATGTTTGGTTAACTAAATTTAGCCAAACAAATATCCAAATGTTTGCAAAACAGGAAATAATTAAAAGGATTCATTAGCATGGGGATCCTTATGGCATTGAACAACTACAAGATGCACAGGCTTAGGGAACAGCACTAATAAGTTGCTGACCTTGTTCAAAATGGTGATATGACTAGAAACATCAAACACATAGGGATATGAAACAAAGTGGAAGAAATTTTTTAAAAAAAAATTAATGTATATGATGCTATGGTCTGAATGTTTGTATTCCTCCAAAATTCATACGTTGAAACTTAACCATCAAGGTGATGGTATTAAGAGGTGGGGCCTTGGAGGAGAGCCACCCTCATGAACGGGATTAGCACCCCTATAAAGGGCTTGAGGGAGCCTGTTTACTCCTTCTGTCTCCTCTGCCATGTGAGGACACAGCAATAAGGTGTCATCCGCAAAGCCCTCACCAGACACTGAATCTGCTGGTGCCTTGACTTTGAACTTTGCAGTTTCCAGAATTATGAGGAATAAATTTCTGTTGTTTATAAATTACCCTGTTCACGGCATTTTGTTATAGTCGTCTAAATAGACTAAGACACATGAGAAATTTTATTTTAAAAGCTATGCTTTAGCATTTCAGAGGGTTGTAATTTTTTACTCCAAATATTGCCATTTCCTATTTATCGTCCTCACTAGTATCTCACACACGTATAGGGTATGCCTTATACAATGAACTCTATAATTGTATCCATTATTGACTGATAAAATAGGACAAATATCTTTTTAACTAAATTGACTATCATTTCAAGATTAAGCTTAGAAATGATGTCTTGCTATATTTTCCTGTAATAACATTTGTTGAAACTCAATTTGAACTACAACAGTCATTAAGTTTCGTAATACCCAGCATCTGATTACAATTCTCCTTGTTTGAAACAGTTGACATTCCAAACAGAATTCAGTCCATTTTTTATAAATGTCCTATCATGGATTAGACCTCTGCTTATGTTTACTATCTGATCACTGTTTCCATGATGATTTGTCACAGCATGGCCCCACAGCACTGCTATGCCCAGCTCTTTCTTGCTTGGTCTCAGATGAAGATGAACCATGAAGAACCATGAATAAATCATATAATTAGTAAGGTCATCTTTCCTGCTTCCAGACTGCTCTGTTCCTTTCAGGGACCCAGGGCTTTCTTGTCTTCTAACTGTCCTCATCCATCAAAACAGGAAAGAGTTTGACAACATCATTTATAGCTAAAACGAAGTCTGATATTTGCTTTTAGAAGCTCCTTATCTCTAATGTGGAATGAGAGGATTTATCTGCAAAGTGTATGTTTTTCTTTTCTCCTTTTAGGCAAACAGAGTTAGTGGGAGGGAAATGCTGGGTTACATGCGAACCCTGAAGACAAAACTGTTCAGTTAGGTTAGTGTGCGGTGTGTGGTGGAGAAGGGGAAAGTTGTGGTGAGAGGTCTGTGTGAGGACGAATGATCATAAAGAACACGAGGCTACATCGGGATCCCTCCTTCCATCTCTTCTCTTAAGCCTAATGACTCTCCTTTCATTCTTTGGCTCAACAGTCTCAAATTTTGGAGCTCCAGAGTCTATTTAACTTGATCCTTTTCCCTCACTGCATTTTTAAAAATGTTTTCAATAGAGACGGGATTTCACCATGTTGACCAGAGGCTGGTCTTGAACTCCTAGACCCAAGGGACCAGTCCATTTCAACTTCCCAAAGTGCTGGGATTACAGGCATGAGCCACCAAGCCCGGCCCCTCATTGCATTTTGCATAACATTTTCAAAGACTAGCAATTATGAGCATTGGCTTTATGGTAAAATTTGAATCCTAACTCTTCTACTGGTAGGCTGTATGACCTGGAGTAAGTTATTTAACTTTGCTATGCTTCGGCTTACTCATATGTAAAATGAGGAAAATCATAATACATGTGAAGCTCATCAGATAGTGACTGGTATTTAGCAGTAGCAAATATTAACCATTCTTGGTATTAAGGTCCAGCTAAATCAATCTTCTCTTCCTCCTCCAGGTTCCCAAAGTGCTTCTAGTAACTCTATTAGGGAGGTTATCAGAATGTGCCTAATGGTTCTACTCACGTTTTTCTTAGCCTGAGTTTCCTAGGAAACAGACCCTGAGGCATGGATTAAATGATTAAACCTTGCATGGAAGGTACAATCCCAGGGTAGTGAGAGTGAGGGAAAAGGAAGTGAGCTTGGGAAGCATGAGAAGTAATAGGTTATCATGCTAGCCACTGCTTCAAAATAAGCCATAGAGAGACTGAATCTCTTGCTGTTTATTGCCCAGCTACACTGGAAAACTGAGGTCGGAAGGGAGAGAGGAGAGAGAATTACTACTTGCTTCACTACTTTGGCTCAAATTGATCCCACAGGGAGTTAATTTTCCTGTACTTCTAGATGTAATGTCTGGCTGATCAGGAAGCCAAAAACCATGCCCTGTGGTGAAGTGTTTCATCTGAACACATAAATGGCAGAAGCAGCCAGAGACTCTGAGCGTACGGCTGGTTATCTGGTTGTCCAGTGGCAACCAAGGCAGAGGGCTAATATTCTTGGAGAAGCAATTAGTTGTCTCCATTCAGCAGAACTACATGAGTAATAGAGTAAGTGTACCACAGAGGCTTCCAAGGAGAAGCTAATGGCCTGGGAGGCAGGGGAGGCAAGGCCGCTGGGATCTAAGGAGATGTGTAAGTTATGTCTGATATGATATTTCCGATTTTATAAAGCTTTTAAGTTGTTTTAGGACACGACTATTTCTTTTCATCTTTGAATCCTCTGTAACTATAATGATGCATGCTCTACCTTAGGTGAGATCTTAGGTGAAAGTGGGTGATGTGCAGCAGCCCATCCGGACATTGACCAGCAGTTAGGGACAAGATCCAGTCCCCTGTAATAAAACAGAGTGCTAAGAATCCAGACAATTGGACTATGGATCAAAATAGGGCTTCAGATGGGGAACTGAAATTAAAAAGAATAGCTATAAAAAATAAACCAACGTGAAATTCTTCATAACGGCAGTATGAATGTGGCAGGGAGTTTACCAACGGCTGAAACTATTAATAGTATTTTTATTAATAGTGATGACAACTTATAGCCAATATTTATCAGCTGTGCTAGCCATTTCTTTAAATTACATTATTTAATTTTCCCCAGACTTCTCTTAGATACTTTTATTATTTCCATTTTTACAGATGCGGAAATCAAGAGTCCAGAAAGTCAAAGAACTTGCCCATGGTCACACAGCTAATAAATAAAAAGGCTAGCACCTAACCCCAGAAAAGTCTATTTCCAGCACATGCACCTCCAACTACCATTGAAAGTGTTACATGAAATAAGGCTAACAAAATCTCTAGCAATCTTGGCCTTTTGGCTAAGATTAAGTGCAAAATTCTTAGAGTTCCATCCATATAGTAAGTACTCAATGCATTTTATCAATTCTCATTGTTAGTAATATTATAATAGAACTAGTGCTGTTAACTGTAGCAACAGCAGTTGAATTAGCAGCATGAAACTTGTAATGAGGGTCAATGAGTAAGACCTCTTGACTGTCTTGGTTCATAGGAGAGGACTGAGGAAAGGGAAGTTGTATTGGGGAGAATTCTGATCCAGGTGCACGGGGAAGTCCAGATACAGGAATATATAATGCAGAACCTTGCCCTTTTAACAAATGTAATTGAGCGGGAACGTAGAATAGAGGTTAAAAACATGGACTTTAGAATTACAAAGTCTGTTCTGTTATTTATTAGCAATGGGACCTTGGGGGAAATTACTCAACATTTGTGAGCTTTAAGTAACTCACAAATGTACCTAGCAGAGTGCCCCACATATAGTAGTCATTCCGTAAATGCTTGTAGAATTGACATAGTGCTTCATTTCCATACTTTTCCACCCCTGCTACAAAACAAAATAAACAAACAAAAAAATCTCCAGTACCCAGTTGCCAAGTAAACATAAATACCAAGGCAAATTCATCCCACTGAGTGTAGCTCCTTTTTCAACCAATATAATTTGTCATCCTTATCTACCTAACATTTCAGCAGATTCCCAATCCGTACTAAAAAGCTGTGTTGCACAACTAAAGAAAAATATGTGATCTGCTATTTCTGGCATCCTGATTCTGTGTGGCTACAGTGAGTATTCTTGTGGTCTTTACTTATCTGAAGCAATTCTTATTTGACCAGAAGGGGGAAATTTCTAAGGGATTGCCTGTATTTTCATCAAAGCAGGTCAATTTAAAAGGAAAAAGTTCTCATTTTAACTGTGGTGCAATATGCATTAAAGTAAATAGATATTTAAAAGAACAGGCCATCTCTTTCATTGGTAACTTTCACTGTAATATTGAATTCTATTTGCCAGGACTGAAAGAAAATAATGCTTTAATTTACAATTGAGAAAGAAAGAGAGAGAGGCAGAGAGAGAGAGAGAGAGAGAGAGAGAGAAAGACCATTACTGCCACCTCTCGCTCACTTCTTCAGAACTGAGAATATGCCGAAGAAACTTGGCATTTGCTTGCCAAAGGTTCACACAGACAGTCTGACTTTTGTTTTTACTTCCATGACCTTTAATGGCTTTCAGTGCAGCCAGACAAACTCTGCATATATATTGACACTATGAAAACCACACAGATAAGCAGTTTTGGGTTTGCATGCTGTATTTACTTTGGCACTTAACAATGAAACACATATTTCCCTGTTAGAGCTCCCAAAGACTTTGTTCTGATCTTGAATTGCTTTTGTCTGTAATTCAGGCTTTGGATTGCTTTGTAATTACTCTACAAATGCATGTGTTTCAAACATTTTTTTTTTTTTTTTGCCTGGGAATAGTTGTATTTTGTTCTTGGGTGCACTGTATTAATGTTTCCTTTAACAGAAGTAGGAAGAGTCCAGCTCAAGCTGAGAAACTCACACTCCACTGCCGAGCATCTGCAGAGATGCAAACAGACAAGGCAGGTTGTGCGGCACATCACCCTCACATCTACAGATCCTCTCCATTTCGTTTCACCCAGAGATTTCAAATTGTCCATTGACATCTCTGATTCTGCCAAGGGATCACTTGCTTCGGTTAGTTCCTATCCCCTTGTATCATTTAGGACAAAGTAAATTCTCCCACAATGTTAAAGAAATGAAAGTTTTGAAAAATTTAATATATATATTCTAATATTTTTTAATTGTAGAAAAAGGTACGTAACATAAAATTTACCATATTAACCATTTTAATGTGTACAATTCACCAGTGTTACATACATTCATGTTGTTGTACAAATATATCACCACTATTCATCTCCAAAACATTTGTTATAATCCCACAAAGTACTCTACTCAGTAAAAAATAGCTCCTTGTTAGCCCTTCCCCACAGCTCCTGGAAGCCACTATTCTACTTTCTGTTTCTATAAATTTGAGTATTCTAGGTACCTCAGATAAGTGGAACCACATTTGTCCATTTGTGTCTGGCTTATTTCACTTAGCACAATGTCCTCAAGGTTCATCCATGTTATAATATGTGTCAGAATTTTAATTTTTTGAAAGCTAAAAAATATTGCATTGCATGTATGTATATATCACGTTTTGCTGATCCATTTATCCATTGATTGTTATTTGGGTCATTTCCACTTTTAGCTATTGTAAATGATACTCTTATAAACAATGATGTACAAATATCTATTCTAGTCTTTGCTTTTAATTCTCTTGTGTATATGCATAAAAGTGGAATCACTGAATCATATGATAATTTCATGTTAAATTTTTTGAGGAATTGCCATTCTGAATTCCACAATGGCGGCATCATTTTACATTTCCATTGGCAGTGCACAAGGGTTTCTATTTCTCCATATCCTTGCCAACACTGTTATTTTCTTATTTTTTTAAAAAATAAGAGAGTGCTATTTCATTGCTATATTCTTTTAATAAAATCAAGTTCTGGCCTAAATTTCCAGATGTTCTTAAAAAGATGTGAAAGTTACTACAAACAGTTTTATGGTAAATAAAGAATATTTTATATGATTCTTAATGTGGTGCCATCTATTTGAGGAAGTGAATAGTTAAAGAACCATTAGCTAAATAGTTAAAGAGCCAGGCAGGACAGACAAGGGAAACAGTCTTAAAGAGACACTTTAGTGAAATGCACACAACACACAATCCTAACTGGATTAGGTATTAAGAAAAGAAGTAGAATATTTTCCATGTTTCTTCATGGGTACTTGATAGCTGGCAGTGCCAGGTACCAAGCTATGGAAAGCAGGAGTTAGGAGGTAGCTCAGGGGAAAGGGAATTATGCTGCACATCCAGCATAATTGGACATGTTCAGTTTGCAACTGAGTTTAGAAAATGGGAGAATGCTGAGGCTGAGGGAGAGATTTGGGAGTCATTAGCCTATGGTGATGTCATTGGACTGGAACTGTCACCTCTGTGCAGGCTGAGAAGGGACTTCAAAGGGCAAAATAGAATGCACAATAGTTGAGGGTAGACAGAGGAAAGGAAGAAGAAACAATTACAGAATTAAGAGAAGTGGTTCCCTGGAAGCCAGGGCAAGAAAGATTTTAAAAGCCAACGTTGGAGTTGGAATCCAAGATGGCCAAATAGGAACAGCTCTGGAGTGCAGTTCCCAGTAAGAACAATGCAGAGGGTGAGTGATCACTACATTTCCAAACGAATTATTACTGCCCACAGATCAGGAGATTCTGGAGTTGAAAAGCACCATGAGTTTCCAGCACGGCTGTTTCAGCTGGCACAGCAGGTCTCCACACAAAAACTCACACAAATCTGGGCGGCCGTTTCAACTGGTGCCTGGAACACCCGTGAGACAAAGCTGCCCATTCAACTGAAGAAAAGGGGGCTGAGACAGGGAGCCAGATGATCTAGCTTGGCAGGTCCCATCCCCACAAAGACCAGCAATCTGAAATGCTCTGGATTAAAAGTTTTGCAGCAAGTGCAACTGGACCCAGTACAGTCCAGTTCAGGGGGGAGAAGGGTGTCAGCCATTACTGAGGCAGTCCACCATTATGGAGGCAGTCCGCCATTACCGAGGCAATCCAACTTTACTGAGGCAGTCTGCCATTACCAAGGCAGTCTGCCATTACCAAGGCAGTCCACCATTACTAAGGCAGAGTGCCATTACCAAGGCAGTTCTAACTGTACCTCTGTAAACAAAACTGCAAGGAAGTTCAAACAGCAGCTAGACAGAGTTCATGGCAGCTCAGCAATGCCTCTGCCGGCAGACTGTGACTAGACTACCTCCTTGCTGGGCAGGGAATCTCTGAAAAAAGGCAGTAGCACATCAGGAACTTATAAATAAAGCCCCACCTTCCCAGGACAGAGCACCTGGGAAAAAGGGTGGTCATGAGTTCTGCTGCAGCAGACTTAAACGTACCTGCCTGGCAGCTCTGAATGGAACAATGAAGCTCACGGCTCAGCACTTGAGCTCCTATAAGGGACAAACTGTCTCCTCAAGTAGCTCCCCAACCCCTGTATATCCAAAGAGATGCCTCATAAAGGAGAGCTCAGGCTGACATCTGGTGGGTACCCTTCTGGGACAAAGATAACAGAAGAAGAAACTGGCAGCAACCATTAATGTTCTGCAGCCACTGCAGATGATCCCGAAGCAAGCAGGGTCTGGAGTGGACCCTAAGCAGTCCTGCAGCAGAGGCAACTGTTGAAGGAAAACTGAAAAATAGAAAGAAATAACTTCAACATCAACAAAAAGGATGTCTACCCAGAGATCCCATCTGAAAGTCACCATGTCAAAAGACCACAGATAGATAAATCCAGGAAGATGGGAAGAAACCAGCACAAAAAGGATGAAAACACCAAAAACCAGAATGCTTCTCCTCCTTCAAGGGATCACAACTCCTCACCTCACCAGCAAGGGAACAAAGCTGGATGGAGAATGAGTCTGATGAACTGACAGAAAATAGGCTTCAGAAGGTGGGTAATAACAAACTTCTCTGAGCTCAAATAACATGTTCTAACTCAATGCAAAGAAACTGAGAACGTTGAACAAAGGTTAGATGAAATGCTAATGAGAATAAACCGCTTAGAGAACAACATAAATGACTTGATGGAGCTGAAAAACACAACATGAGAACTTTGCAAAGCATACACAAGTTTCAATAGACAAACTGACCAAACAGAAGAAAGGATGTCAGAGATTGAAGATCAACTCAATTAAATCAAATGAGAAGGCAAGATTAGAGAAAAAACAGTGAAAAGAAATGAACAAGGCCTCCAAGAAATATGGGATCATGTGAAAAGACCTAATCTACGTTTGATAGGTGTACCTGAATGTGACATAGAGAATGATTTCCATGCTGGAAAACACTCTTCAGGATATTATCAAGGAGAACTTCCCCAATCTAGCAAGGCAGGCCAACATTCAAGCCCAGGAAATACAGAGAACACCACAAAGATAGTCCTCAAGAAAAGCAACCACAGGCACATAATTGTCAGATTTACATGGTTGAAATGAAGGAAAAAATGCTAAGGAAGGCAGAGAGAAAGGTTGGGTTACCTACAAAGGGAAGCCCATCAGACTCACAGTGGATTTCTCAGCAGAAATCCTACAAGCCACAAGACAGTGGGGGCCAATATTCAACATCCTTAAAGAAAAGTACTTTCAACCTAGAATTTCATATCCAGCCAAACTAAGCTTCATAAGTGGAGGAGAAATAAAATCCTTTACGAACAAGCAATTACTGAGAGATTTAATCACCACCAGGTCTGCCTTACAAGAAGAGAGAAGCACTAAACATGGAAAGGAACAACCAGTACCAGCCACTCCAAAAATGTACCAAATGGGAAAGACCATCAACACAATGAAGAAACTGCATCAACTAACGGGCAAAACAACCAGCTAGCATCAAAATGGCAGGATCAAATTCACACATAACAATATTAACTTTAAATGTAAATGGGCTAAATGCCCCAATCAAAAGACACAGACTGGCAAATTGGATAAAAAGTCAAAACCCATCAGTGTGCTGTATTCAAGAAACCCATCTCACATGGAAGGACACACATAGGCTCAAAATAAAGGGCTGGAGGAAGATTTACCAAGCAAATGGAGAGCAAAAAAAAAAAGCAGGAGTTTCAATCCTAGTCTCTGATAAAATAGACTTTAAACCAACAAAGAAAATATGGCACATATATACCATGGAATACTATGCTGCCATAAAAAAACAATGAATTCATGTCCTTTGTAGGGACAGGGATGAATCTGGAAACTGTCATTCTCAGTAAACTGACACAAGAACAGAAAATCAAACACCGCATATTCTCACTCATAGGTGGGTGTTGAACAATGAGAACACATGGACACAGGGAAGGGAGCATCACACAGTGGGGTCTGTTGTGGGGGACTAGGGGAGAGACAGCAGGGGGTAGGAGGTTGGGGAGGGATAACATGGGGAGAAATGTCAGATATAGGTGATGGGGATGGAGGCAGCAAACCACATTGCCATGTATGTAACTATGCAACAATCCTGCATGATTTGCACATGTACCCCAGAACCTAAAGTGCAATTTAAAAAAAGACATATATATATATATATATACACACACACACATATATATATATGAAATAATAAACTTTCCTCCAGGAAAAAAAAAGCCAACATTGTCAAAACTGCAGACAAATTGGATAAATAAATAATGAAAAGTGTCTACTGGATTTGGCACCTAAGCAGCTATGGGCAACATTCATAGAGCAGTTTCAACTGAGGGAGGGAAGGAGCCTGTAGGAGTGGAAAGAAAGTGGAGAAAGTGAACAGACCTCAGTCTTTCAAGAAGTTTAAGAATGAATAGAAGGAGAAATTCAGGATGGTGAGAAAAGTACTGTTTGTTTTGCAAACTATGAAAGACTGGAGCTTGTTTATACGCAAGAGGGAAGGAGCTGAAAGAGAGGAAGAAGCTAAAGACACAGGAAAGAAAAGACAGCTGACAGCTGTAGGTCTTGGAGAAAGTGGGAGGGAATGAAAGCCAGAGCACAGGTGACTGGATTAGCCTTAGCTAGGAAGTAGGAGTGTAAAAGTCTCCTTCTGGAACAGGGAAAGCAGGCAAGGTCACAGCATGCAGAGATGTTTATAGAAGTAGGGGAAGGGTAGGAAGTTAACAGCACTCATGCTTGATATAATCTTTGTGAAATAGGAAATAATCTATTATGAAAAGGTTATATTTCAGAAAATCACTATGATTGAACAGTGCAGTATACATTGAATGAGAAAAGAGTTAAAAGTAGAACACTAATGTAATTGTCTAGGCATGAGGTTATATGGGACTTAAGTGGAGTAATTAGAAATGAGGTTGGAGAAAGAGAGGTGGACATCATGCTTTCTTCTCATATTCTTCTGAAAGTCAGAAGCAGTACTTCTGATAAACAAATCCCAATAGACAACATCCATGCCATGGGACTTGCCACATTACATCAGTGTTTAAAGCTATCTAAAACTAGGCGAGCCTCAGTGGCTCATGCCTGTAATCCCAGCAATTTATAATCCTTTGGATATATATCCAGTAATGGGATTGCTGGGTCAAATGGAATTTCCATTTCTAGGTCCTTGAGGAATAGCCACACTGTCTTCCACAATGGTTGAACTAATTTACACTCCCACCAACAGTGGAAAAGTATTCCTATTTCTCCACATCCTCTCCAGCATCTGTTGTCTCCAGATTTTTTAATGACTGCCATTCTAACTGGCATGAGATGGTATCTCAATGTGGTTTTGATTTGCATTTTTCTAACGACCAGTGATGATGAGCATTTTTTAATATGCTGTTGGCCTCATAAATGTCTTCTTTTTGAAAAGTGTCTGTTCATATGCTTTGTCCACTTTTGAATGGGGTTGTTCGGTTTTTTTCTTGTAAATCTGTTTTAGTTATTTGTAGATTCTGGATATTAACCCATTGTCAGATGGGCAGATTGCAAAAATTTTTTCACATCTGTTGGTTGCCAGTTCACTCTAATGATTGGTTTTTTTGCTGTACAAAAGCTGTGGAGTTTAATTAGATCCCATTTGTCTATTTTGGCTTTTGTTGCCAATGCTTTTGATGTTTTAGTCATGAAGTCCTTGCCTATGCCTATGTCCTGAATGGTTTTGCCTAGATTTTCTTCTAGGGTTTTTATGATATTAGGTCTTATGTTTAAGTCTTTAATCCATTTGGAGTTAATTTTAGTGTAATGTGTCAGGAAGGGGTCCAGTGTCTGTTTTCTGCACATGGCTAGCCAGTTTTCCCAACACCATTTATTAAACAGGAACTTCTTTTGGCATTGCTTGTTTTTGTCAGGTTTGTCAAAGATCGGATGGTTGTAGATGTGTGGCCTTGCCTCCGAGGTCTCTGTTCTGTTCCATTGGTCTATATCTCTGTTTTGGTACCAGTACTATGCTGTTTTTGATACTGTAGCCTGTAGTATCGTTTGAAATCAGGTAGCGTGATGCCTCTGGCTTTGTTCTTTTTGCTTAGGATTGTCTTGGCTATGCTGGCTCTCTTTTAGTTCCATATGAAGTTTAAGGTGGTTTTTTCCAATTCTGATAATTCCCTTCTTTATTGTGGTAAAATATACAGTTTACCATTTTAAACATTTTATTTATTGTTTGTTTGTTTGTTTGTTTTTGTCCTGTTTGCAGTTTCATACATGATCATCAAACTGCTGCTAGGATGCGCACACCTGTTACTGCAAATTCACAGCCTAGGAAAGACTTCTCCTGGGAATTTACTTTAGGTCAGGATTGGGCTGCCTAGAACAAGGCTGCACCCACAACTGAGCAGTTTCAACAACACAGGAGCCTTTCCCAACACCGTTTTTTAACCACCTTTAAGTGAACAATTCAGTAGGATTAAGTATATTCACACTTTTGTGCATATAACACTACTATCCATCACTAGACCATTCTCAATGTCCCAAACTGAAACTCTACCCATTAAACAACTCTCCATTACTGACACTCCCACTCCCTGGTAATTGCCATTCTATTTCTGTTTCTATACATGTGGTTATTCTAGGTACTTTATGTAAGTGAAATCATACAATATTTGTCCTTTTGTGCTTGACTTATTTCACTTAACATAATGTCTTCACTTTATCTGGTAAGGCCCTTTTGATTATGGAGAATTTTCTCAGAAAAAAACACTGAACCTTATCTAAAAATTTCTATAAATATAGAATAATATTTATTCCATAAATATAGAACAATATTCATTCATTCATGCATCTAACAAATATTTATTGATCCCATATTGTGCCAGGCTCTTCTTCTAATAAGCCACTGGCAGGAAATAATAAAGGAATCATCCTAATCTTCCTATCAGACCACAGTTATTCTTCAATCAACATCACTCAAATTATCTGTCTCAGATTACTGACGCCACCAGGCACTGACTTCCTGGATTTTCTTATTTTGGCATCGGCATATCACAGGCTGAAGAGAACAGTGGCAGAGAAACAAAAGAATCAAGCTGGTTTCTTTCATGATAACTCTTGTACATGAAATTTTTGCCGTTGTCCCTTCTTTCCAGAAATACTGACACCCAGCTAGCACTAAAAATCACAGAGACAACGGGCCTATATGTTTTACCCTTGTTCATATCTGACTTAACTACAGGTTAATCTGTTTTATCCCGCACAGGTGCACTGGGCATGAATCATGGGTTCTTCCCACCAAAACATCAAGAGATTCACAGAAAAATCTGAGTGTTCAGTTTTCCTTGAAAAGGTAGAAAATCTGGTATTCCTGGACCCATGTTCTCATGTGTCAAGAAATGACTAGGGCCAAGGGATAGCTGTCTCCTATAGACAAGGTTTTCACCACAGTTCCCATTACTTCATATATATATAGTTTATATTTATATACACACATATATATGTATATATTTTAAACATCCATTTCTACGTATATAAAACTGGATGCTCATTTGTCCATTCACTCATGTAAAGCATCTATTATGGGAAGTCAATGTGTTAAGCATTATGGATTATTAAACATTGTTACTGTACAATTAGCTCCAGGCTCTTTGGGGAAGAACAAAGCAGAAAACAGACATAGCTGACCCTGGTCAGAAAAACTATCCTGGCTGTGAGTTCATTCTTCCTTAACAGTGGAAAACAATTCAATCTGCAATCTTAGGCTCTATCTGGTTGAGCAGTGATTTCTCAGGTGGGGTAGGAATACTAAGAGCAGAAAGACAGAATGTTATGATTCTTGCAAAATCCTCTCATTTGGAATAGGCTTCCCAGATGAGGGCTATACAGGTTCAGTTTCTAGAGACAGAGGGCTGGAAGATAAACATATCAGAGTTCTAAAAAAAAAAGTTGTTGTTGCTATTGGTGGTTTTGAGAGAGGTGTGGTAAGACACTCACTGGTGGGTCTGAAATCACTCCTGCAATTGCTTCCTTTGTCAGGATTTAGCCAAGGAACTGAGCAGGGCTGAGCCTGCAAACTCAAGGCCCTCAGCTCTACACCTGAGCAACGTAAGGGACTGGTATAATTGACACAGTAGATTTGTGTGTGAACTACTGTGTTACAGAGAGTAGCCCCTGACCTTGGGGAGTCGAGAGGTTTTTCAGAAGTGGCATTTTACCCAGATCTTCAAAGAAAGTCTAACTTTCACATATGAAAGTGGGGATAGACGAACAACCATCTAACCAATGTGTATTAAGCATCAACTAAAAACAATATGCTGGGCATATAAAGATGAATAAATGAGGGACCTTGTTTTCAAGTAGCATAAAGTCTAGTAAGGAGAAACATACTAAGTTCATTAGAACGAGTAGAAATTAGTGAAACTAATGTTGAATAAAGTGGCAACATGAAAACAAAAGCAATGAATTCTAGGAGGAGTAAGAGGAGGTTTTTTAAAAAATATAATGTTATTTTTTATTATTATTTTTTATTGTACTTTAGGTTTTGGGGTACATGTGCAAATCATGCAAGATTGTTAAATAGGTACATACATGGTAAGGTGGTTTGCTGCCTCCATCCTCCTGCCACCTATATCTGGCATTTCTCCCCATGTTATCACTTCCCAACCTCCCCATCTCCCGCTGTCCCTGCCCTAGCACCCCCAACAGACCCCAGTGTGTGATGCTCCCCTCCCTGTGTCCATGTGTTCTCATTGTTCGACACCCACCTATGAGTGAAAACATGCAGTGTTTGATTTTCTCTTCTTGTGTCAGTTTGCTGAGAATGATGGCTTCCAGATTCATCCATGTCCCCACAAAGGAACAGAGAAGTGGGGTTTAAGCTGGGTCTTGGCAGATGTGGAGGAGTTTGCCAGGCAGATTGTAAGAGCATTCCAAGCTGATGATAGCATGTGACAGAGCACTGAACCTTGAAAATGATTTCAGAGAACTATAAACGACTCATCACTGCTGAAGCCTAAGGTAAGAAATTGGAAGTTATGGAGATAATGCTGCAGAAGGATAGGGACCGAAGAACCTCTGGAAGTTGAACAGAATGCCAAGTAGTCTGCTGTGGCTGGAATGTAAGATGCATGGGAAAAAAATGGTTGCTGCTGAAGTTGTGCAGATATTATAGAACCAGTGAAAACCAACATGTACTGTGGATCTGTTTTTAACTTTTTAACATGTATGATTCCCTCAAGAACAGATAATTTCTATGGATCCACTCCCCAGAAACTTATGGAGAATCTCAAATATCTCAATTTCCATAAATTGCTCTTCTGGGGGTTCTCAGGTCTCAGTTAAGAACTGTTGCTCTACAGTAGTGCTTTTGGAACTTTTATGTAGTGACCTAAATGATAATGGTAATATTTGGATAATATGCCAGGTTACCGGTAGAAGCTGCTTCAGGTCAGAGGCAATTAACTAGGGTTCTAGCTACTTTCTCCCATGCAGATCACTTTAGCCTCCGAGGCTAAAGTGATTAATTATCATGTCACTCTTTTAACCTATTCTGTTTTCACTCTTCTGAAGATTCTTAAGAAGAAGAGTGAAACTATCAGTGCTACATTTAAAAGGACAATTCCATCATCAATGTAAAAAGTAGACAGGAGGCAATCACATCAGTTAGAAGCTTTCCTAGAAGAGCATATAAAAGTGACTACAAAGGCTTGTTATATGTCATTGGTGGTGAGGATAAAAAAGAAGGTATTCTAGAGCTTTTTAAGACTGAATCAAAAGACCTGATATCAGTGGTAGCTTCAGAATTTCTACATACAAGGAGTTTAAAGGTTTCAGTTGGGTTAGAAAAAGGACTTTGGTTTATAGCAGCACAATTCACAATTGTGAATATATGGAATCAGTCTAAAAGCCCATTCAATGAACAGATAAAGAAAGTGTGGTATATATATACCATGGAATGCTACTCAGCCTTAAAAAGGAATAAAATAATGGAATTCACAGCAACCTGCATGAAATTGGGGACCATTATTCTAAGTGAAGTAACTCAGGATTGGAAAACCTAACACCAAACATCTCATGTTCTCACTTATAAGTGGGAGCTAAACTATGATGATGCAAAGACATAAGAATGATATAATGGACTTTGGGGAATGAGGAGGAAGGGTAGGAGGGGGCTGAGGGATAAAAGACTACACATTGGGTACAATATACACTGCTCAAGTGACAGGTGCACCAAAATCTCAGAAGTCACCACTAAAGAACTTTTCCATGCAACCAAATACCACCTGTTCCCCCAAAACTATGGAAATTAAAAAAAGAAAAGAAAAGGACTTTGGGAATGTGGAGGACCATCAGGTATGTTAATGTAGATTGTTCACTGCACAAGTAAAGTCTTATTGGTGTATGCAAAATAACTGTCAAAGTAATTTGCCTGAAAAGGTGGTGTTTTAAAAACTCAAATGTAAGCATGAATCAGTGAAGTCTTCTTTTAGCTTAGATGCTACAGAAGGTTTTAACCCAATAAAAGGTGACTTGAGAAGCAATATTATTGTTTAAAATGTTGCCACAAACTTAATGAAAAATCTAATAAACAGATTTTCATCTCAAATATCTGATGTCTTAAATATTTTTATAAGCACTGGCTGATGAACACAAGGGTTTTTTTTTTTTCCCCTCTCATCATCATATTTTAGTTTTATCTGATCAAAAAGGTGTGGTTCATGATCCACAGTAACCACTAAGCTGCCTGAGAAGGAGGAGCACAGTGTGTGAAATTCTTTTAAACTGTGCAGTAATGAGTCTAAATCAAGTAGATTATGTCCAATGTCTTGTACTTGATGCTGTGAACATCAATGGTCTAATTAAAACCATGTTCACCAAGTTCTTCTCCTGCATTATTTTTGTCAACATGGAGGTGGCATTGATACAATTTTATTATTTTCTAAATAAAACTGTTGAGGGGATTTCCTTCCTGCTTCTTTTTTTCTTTAAACTTTCTGAAACAGACTTTTAGAGGTTTCTTTTTTTCATAAATGATTACACTGATACTTTGAATTTTAAAGTGACTTTTTTTTTTTCTCTCCTGGAATCAAACCATGACCAGATTTTCTTGAACTCTGGCAGTTGAGAACTGAGGCAACCCTCAAAGAAGCAGTCTGCAGCTGAGGAAGGGGCAGCTGATCAACTGGTCTATGACCCGGTGCTTTGCTGTTATCTGTCACAGGCAGCTGCTCTGTTGCATACAAAATTCATCTGAAGACTGCGAAAAACATTGAAGTCAGATGCATGAGAAGGCAAAGCTGAGCGTGTCAACAAAGAGAATGAGCCTGATCTACTGCACAGCTCACAGGGAGTTTAAAAACAAGGCAGGGAAATAGAGTGGTTTCAGAGAGATTCCCACCCCACTTTACAGCAGGAAGGAAGCCCAACCCTCAGAGACTCAGGGAGGAAAGCAACGCTAGATGGATTCTCCTGCACGAAGTGCCCCCACGCACAGTCATGTGAATTTGCATAGATGCACAATGCATGCAGCACTTCCTCCTCTTTAAAACCTGTTGTGAAGATGTGCTTCTATGCGAAGCTTATTGTGGCTGTTCTTCATGTGATTCAAGAATCAGAGAAGGTTTGTCAAACAAAAAGTAGTGTGACATTGTGCTTCCCCAGCCAAGGCAGATAGGCAAATAGTAATCGCATTCCCCAGAAGCCCAAGTCTTGTCAAAAAGGGGTTCTGAAAAATCTATCACTTAATATTAACCTAATTGTCAACCCCACCCCACAATTTTTCTAATTTTTCCATATTATGCCATGGTTGAGAACAAATTTTTATTAAGTCTATCAAAACTTTTTGCACTAAAATAATCTCATCCATGTCTCAGGGTGGGATCCATTTCCATCACAAACCCTTCAGATTGCTAATACACATAAATTTCCCATACAGATTCCTTTAGAAGCAGTAAGATAGTAGACCTACATTCATAAACTGCGCAGATGTAACTAAAGATGATACACGCTGTCAGTGTATCATAACCAAATCATAATTAGATTACAGTGGAAACTCAAGCTTAATTTCCACACCATTTTCTGGCCCTGTTTGCAGCATGACCCAAAAGCAGATCAGACGATATAACCAGTAGTACAGATAATGATTTGATTTTTTTTAAAGGGAGATAAGATTTCGTTTTCTTCAGTTGTGTGTCTTTAAATTCTTCGTATTAGAGCTTCATTTATTAAAATGTTAAAAATGATATCAGAAATGTAATTTTTATTATGAAAATGAGGATCTAGAAGTATAGTGTGTGATGTATGCAATTCCAGCGGTGCCTTTTCCCTCAGTAAAAATCATCTATTGTACATTTCACTCAGAAAATGAGTATTCTACTTTTGTTATGATAAAACAAATATGATAATAAATTAACCTTGAATAAAATTATGATATGTTAGGTAACTCCATAGTATATTACTGTGAGAAGGATTAAGAAAAATATGACCCAGAGGGAATCTGAAATCTTAATGTAGACTGGAATAATTCTAATATTTATAATTTACAGATAAACTCAAAACTTCCATTTCACCAACTTTGTCAATCTTCTTTCTCAATATGGCTAAATCCATAGTTAAACATAAATACAAGTAATGTTAAACTTCACTAGAAACTTATAAACTAGGCTAATATGCATATTTTTCCAATATATTTGGGAAATAAGCTGTTTTGATTAAATGAATTTTCCAGTTTAGCAAGGATAAGAAAACTCTTTCTTTTGATCTACATAGTGAAAAACCTAGCTGAAATATATTCATTTACTGTCTTCCCTTCATAGGAATAATATGACCACCATAAATAAGAAAATAATCCTGGATATTAGCATGCCCACCATAAATAAGAAAATAATCCTTGATCTCATTCCTTAATTTATTCAGTTATTCACATATTTACTGAGCATCTATGTGACAGGCACTATTCTGATAAAAGCTCTATTTAATGACTATTATACATGCCATAGAAGACAATATATAACATGGAGCTTAATGTGTAGAAATTCCAGGTTATACCTTGGAAACATATATTAAAAATCCTATGTGGGCTGGGCATGGTTGCTCATGCCTGTAATGCCAGCATTTTTGGGAGGTTGAGGCAGGAAGATGGCTTGAGTCCAGGAGTTTGAGATCAGCCTGGGCAACCTGGTGAGACCCCATCTCTACAAAAAATTTTAAAATTAGCCAGGTGTGGTAGTGCATGCCTATTGTCCCAGCTACTCAGGAGACTGAGGCTGCTACTACTCAGGAGGATTGCTTGAGCCTGGAAGGTCGAGGCTGCAGTGAGCTGTGTTTGTACCACTGTACTCCAGCCTGTGCAACAGAACGAGACCCTGTCTCAAAAAAAAAAAAAAAAAAAAAAATCCTACAAGCTTGTTTTTGGTAATATGGCTATTTTGCCTTAAAGTTTGCAATGTTTTTCCTCTGAATGCTCTTAAAACAAACTCTGCTTAATTGAAGACTTTAATTACAGTTTTACTGCAGTGCAAGATAATTTTGTAAAGCAATTGCTACATTATTGGAATCAGAGATTATTTACTTGTGCATGACTGACAGAAATCCACTATGCAATCAGCAGTCTTTCTTCACTGTCTGCATGGAAAGGCCATCTTTGAATAGAAAAAAAAAGGCAGTGTGACATAGAAAGAGCACAGCTTCAGCAGTCAGACAAATGTTCTTAAACTCTTTTAGCCTTAGTGCTCTCACCTGAAAAATGGAATAATGTCCAAACTAAAGTTATTCTGATGATTTGAAAAGATGAAATTTGATCATTCACTCAACAAATATTTGCTAACTGCTCCAACTGCTTTATCCTGAGGGTAATAGGCAATCACTGTAGGTCTTAAGCAGGAGTAGTAACATAAATGAACTTTGGAAATATCACCCTGGCTGCAGTGTGGCGAATGAATGAGGGTGAGGTAAGACTGGAGGGAAATCAGTTAGGACCTGTTATTGCTCAGAGACAAGTGTAGCCTTCACATAAAAGTAGAGGCAGTGAGGATAAAGAGAAGTAAATGGATTTCAGCATTACTGAGAAATTTTAAAAGTCACATCAAGAGGAGAGGGTAAAAGGTTGGATGTGGATGGTTAAGAACGTAAGGTATAATAAACATCTAGGTTTCTTGCTTGGTTGTCTGAGTGGATGGTGGTGTCATAAATAGGCAAGGGAAAAGGTCTTGTGGCAAAGATGACAAATTCTGTTGTAGACAGGTTGTTTTTGAGGTGCTTGTGGGATCCCCCACAAATAGTACTACGCAACACATGACTGGAAATACAGGTCTGGAGATTATGCAGGGGAGCATGACAGAGTAGAAGCTAAGCATCGGGGGCTGTTATTGTGCAGACTTCCCAGTTGGTTGAGAATGGCTCTGCTACTCTCACTGGTCTGCAAACCTCCCCAGCTCAGGAACCATAAGCAAGTTATTATAGTGTAGTATAAACAACTCATTATTTGAAATTGTTTTTGCAACCACTAGCACTACCTGAAAAACCTGTCTACATTGTGTCTCAGCCCCTTAGTTTCCTCAATGCTACTGAAAAAAGAGTCTCTGCATTGTCTCGTATTGTCTCGTCTGTTTACTAGTTCTCCACTATAGTTTATGCTTAAAGTATATGTCCTTCCTCATTTCAGTTTTTCCATACAGCTGTTGAGAGTAACATGTTGGGGTCTCATAGATATACTTCATAACTGGGTGGGGGCGGGGGACATTTGAGTCAGAGAAGACACAATTAGCCTTGAGACAGAACACACTTAATGCATTCAGGACCCAGGTGGAGTGATGCTCCAGTAAGGGGACAATGCTATGAGATGACGCTTGGGAGGCAAGAGGGAAATGTCCACAAACCCAGAGGTAAGAACATCACCTATTCAAAGAATTGCAGTTTTAGTAATTAAGAGGGTAAAGGAGTGAGTCTGGTGAGGTATTTGTTGAGGGAGGTTAAGATCATGGAGGACCTTATAAGCCACGTAAGGAAGAATGAACTTCATGACAGACAGCAACTGCAAATTATTGAAGAGTTTTACATGAGGGAGATTTGCAGTTTAGAAAAATCACTTTGCCACAAGGAGAATGGACTGGATGAGGTAAGAGTGGCTGTGGTCAGGAGGCTGTTAACAAAATTTCAGGTAAAATGCAAGGTGGCCTAATTTATGTTTGAGAGGCAAGGGAGAGAGAAAAGCAGATACACTCAAGAGATACGAACAGGCATCATTTGCAGACTGGTAAATATCTGAATGTGGGGAGTGAGGGAGAAGAAAAAGGTAAAGCATCACTGTTGTCCATGTTTCAGGTGCGGGCAACAGATGGTGTCAGGGTTCTACTCTGTCCCTTCCTTGATAATGATAGTCCCTGTGTCGTCTCATTTTTAGGGAAATAATCCTAAGGGATGAAAACCTTGTTCAATATAAGTTCTCTATTGCTTCTGTCAAAGTATAATACTTAGATTCATACTTTCATTAAAGTTATCAGAAAGTATATTCCTTTCATCACAAACTGTAAAATTCTATAAATTGAGTTACCATGCATAGAAAAATACCTGTAATCACCAATTCTGAGATTTGATTTCTTGAAACCCTAAGCATTTCGAATTTCTCACACACTGACCGCTAGCATAAGCCACTCTTTCTGTTTAACAGGTATTTTAAAAACGACTGTGGCTTACCACAGCCCTCAAAGGGTTTTTTTTCTATTATTATACTGAAGGCTGTCCTCTGGTATGTTCAGAGCTACCATTTAAAATGTAATATATTTCTAATCCAGTTACCCCGAAGTGCTTACTACTTTAAGTTTGTTAGTAATTCTGTTTCAGACAGGATGTACTTCAAGTGAAAAGAAAAAGATAGTAAATGAACTTTCAAGAGTTTCTCTGAAACCATTTTAAGAAGGAATAAAGCTTTATTACCTTTTCTTAAAAACATAGAATCATTTTTTAGTAAATGCTATAAAGAAAATGTACATAATTTAAAGAAAACAGTATTTTAGGGTATATCTGCTAATAATTGATTGTATTCAGAATTTTTTGGAGAGGAAGCAAAATACCATAAGGAAATTTTATAGGAGTCCCTAGTTTGCCTAGTTAGTTGTGGGAGAGAGACAATGAAAATTCATTCCAGTTCAATGTGCTGTTTATTTATTGTAGGAGGAATGATGTTAAGGATGTTGAAACCAGAAAGTTCTTCTGCAGCTTTGCCTATGTATCTCATGCTTTTCAGTTTTTATTCAATTGTTTTTATAATGAAAATAGTATATGTTCCATACTCTCATTTAACTGATAGAAGTGGTTGACATATAACAGATTAGCTTGGCCATTATTATTTTTGTTACTTTAAGCACTTTTTCTACATGACTACTTTAAATGTTGCTTCATTTCATTTTTTCATTTTGAGAATACAAAGCAAAAACTTAAACACATTTTACTTACACTGATAGTAATTATTTTGCTTTCAGAATCTTACTACATTTGATATTTACTGAGTTACACTGGAGTAGAAAATGCTACATTTGTTAACTATAACCCATAATTATCCCAAATTTTAAATACCGATACAATCAAAGTTATTTCTTTTTGTGGAAATGAAACCTTCTAAGTATACAGTGGCTAGAAGCAGGTTTACATCTATTATGCTGTTCATATTTTCCATATCACTTGGTATTGCCTCCAGACGGTCTTATATGAGAAAATTCCACGCGCCTTTAGAATAATTTTTATACAGAAATCACTGATAAGTCAGGATGATTTTCTTCATTTGAGTCCTTGCCATTAGAGGATATGTTAACATACATATTAATAACCATCAGTTTTTTTTTGTAATACACAAGGAAAGCCCTGCTATCTATCTGTTTGTTAGGAAGACAACAGATGGGATTCTTTGCACTGAATATAAGGCTTAATTAGGTGACCTTTCCTAGGATTCATCAATAACAAGGAGATCATAAGGTCTTCATATATTATTTTATTTATTCTTCTAACCTTCCTCGGCAGTAGAGGAGCAAGTACTTACCGTACACTTAATCTCCTCTTATAGCTAAAGAAAAGAGTTACAACTTCTTCCAGATCACCTAATAATTCCCTGTAGAATCTGGATCCTAAATCTTGGTTTTCTCACTTTCTCTTCTTACAGAATAACCATAGTAGCTTATAATCAGCTTCCTAAACACTTAGAGTTTCTTTTCCTCAGTAATAGTACTAGTTCTATAATATTCTGACAGAGGGATGAAGCTGAGCTAATCTGACTTTAGATGAATCATCAAAGCAAGCCAATGGAAAATGTAAAAACTAAATTTTAATCTTCAACTTAAAATCTGCTTGGTTAACCATGCAAGTAAAGGCTTTAATACATTTATTTAGGATCACTGGTTTAAATCCTCCTGACAGTTAACAGCATATATTATTTTGGTAAGACAAAATTACATTTTGAAGTTCCTTACCAAAAATGTAAAATTGAAACATATAAAAATAGGTTTCTTAGATCAAAAGAGTGATGGGGCATCAAAACACACTGCAAGATAATGGTTCAATGTCATTTTGGCATCATTTTATGAATATAAACTATTTGAAAACCTGTAAGTTCTCTGTAATTTAATGCTTTATCTTTCAAAACTTGACCATCTTAACAACGAAGGAGCAGTGCTATTTTCTTATAAGTAGAACTTCACTTGTTAGGAATTAGTTGTTTTTCTCTCCCAAGAGATATGCCTAGAACAGGGTGTAGTACATAGTCAGGACCCAGTAAATATTTGCTGGAGGAATAATAAAAGAATACATGAGTCTCAAGTTCTGGAGAGAAGTCCGGAATGCAAAATAGATTTGAGGGTCACAGCTAAAAAGAAGGATTCATGGCAAATGGAAGAAGAGCGTGTTGGGTGAGAAGTACTCAAGAATGCATATAGATAAGAGATATGAACTTGGAAGGAGGATATATCATGTCATCTATAAGTAGAGTTCAATAAAGCAATTAGAACAAAAGAAATATACAAAAATCAATGACTCTTAGACACAAAATTACTTTGAAAATGTGAAATAAGATCTGTCACTGATAATAGCATACATATATAAATATGTAGAAATAAATTTTGCAAAAATATTCAAGACTTACTGGAAAAAACTACAAATCTCCACGATAAGATATAAAGAAGATCTGAGTGATGGAGAACTAACCTCAAATTAGATGATAAACTTTGAAAACAAGATTGCAATGGCCCATTACACATCTATTAGAACAGCCAAAATCCAAAACATTGGCACCACCAATGCTGGCAAGAATGTGAAGTAACAGGAAGTCTCATTCATTGCTGGTAGGAATGCAAAATGGCACAGCCACTTTGGAAGACAGTTTGGCAGTTTCTTACAAAGTTAAACATACTCTTAACCATTCAATCCAGCAATTGTCCTCAAATGAATGAACTGAAAACTTATATCCACACAAAAACCCACACACAGATGTTTATAACAGCTGTATTACTAATTGCCAAGGCTTGCAAGAAATCAAGATGTCCTTCATTAGGTTAATAGGTAAATAAATTGTGGTACATCCAGATGATGGACTATTACTCAGTATTTAAAAGAAATGAGTGGTGCAACCAGGAAAAGACATGGAGGAAATTTAAATGCGTATTACCATGTGAAAGAAGTCAGTCTGAAAAGATTTCACGATGTCTGATTCCAACTATATGATATTCTGGAAAAGGCAAAACTGTGGAGATCAGCAGTGGTCAGGGGTTAGACAGCAGGGAGAAATGAATAGGCAGAGCAAAGAGAATCTTTAGAGCCATGAAACTGTTTCATGTGACAATACAACGCCAGATATATGTCATTATACATTCGTCCAAATCCACAGAATGTACAGCATCAAGAGTGAGCCCTAACATAACAGAAACAACGAACACCTGGTGATAATGATGTGTCAATGCAGGTTCATTGATTGTAAGAATTGTACTACTAGGCTGCTGGCTGTTGATCATGGAGGAAGCTGCACATGTGTAGGGCAGGGAATATACGGGAAATCTGTGTACCTTCTGCTCAGTTTTGCTGTAAACCTAAAACGACTCTAAAAAGTAAACTCTATGTAAAAAAATAAACAGCCTTAACAAGGAACTTGAATAAGAGATTATAATATTTATCTTGTATAATAAACATAGAAGAATTTCCAGGAAAATTCTGAAAAGGAAAAGTTCTGGGAGTGAAGAATTGAGCAGGGAAACTGGCCCTACAAAATATCAAAGTATGAGATAAACCTACATTGCATAAAACCATATGGCACTGGAACAGGGAGAGGTAGGTGGAACTCTGGACTAGAACAGAATGTCTAGAGAAAGATTCAAGTGTATATAAGAACATATCATATGATTAAAAGAGACATTTCAAATAACTGGGTCAAAACAGGTTAATCATTTAGACACTGGGGTGATGGGATAGTCAGCTGGTTAAAAAAAAAAAAACAACTGAAAGCTCATTCCTACCTGATTAAACCAATTGTAAATGGACCAAAGATTTTTTACACAGTGTGACTAAATAGACATAACCTAATACTTAGCATTTTAAGATATACAATTCATTGTTGTATAATCATCACAGCCAGAACCTTTTCATCACCCCGAAGAGAAACTCTGTACCCATTAAGCAGTCCCTCCCCTCCCAGCAGCCCCTGGCAATCACTTATCTGCTTTCTGTCTGTATGGATTTACCTCTTCTATATACGTCATATAAATGGAATCACATAATATATGCCATACATATTTGTATATACACTATACAAATATATAAATGTATGTGTGTATACATAAGGGAAGAGGAAAAGATAGATGATTTTTTACTGACTAGTCCACTGTACTCTCTGTATTGTTATAACAGACACTCATTACTTTTGTGTTTTGTATGCCTTCTTTCATTTAGCGTAACGTTTTTAATGTTCATCTATGTTACAGTATGTATCGGTACCTCATTCCTTTTTGTGACTGAATAATATTCTTTTGTATGAAGAGACCACATTTTGCTTATTGATCATCAGTTAACGAATAAAAGATTTTCCAAAACGGACTATTACAAGAACTAGAAAAAAACATACTTAAATATTTTTATAATCTAGGAGTAGATAAGGTCTTTGAGGCATGAAATTTACATCTGTGAAATAAAACATTTAAATGAGGCACATTCTATGAAAGGGGGGAAGGAAGTTATATTCTTCAAAAATATTAATGTCATAAAAGACAAAAGCTGTAGAAAAGCTCTAGATTAC
The DNA here is from genome assembly GCA_004027835.1 of Alouatta palliata. Lineage (NCBI taxonomy): Eukaryota > Metazoa > Chordata > Mammalia > Primates > Atelidae > Alouatta > Alouatta palliata. Next base: position 4,463 of record PVKV010014113.1, on the reverse strand, counting down.
AAGAGTCTAAAGAAACATGACAATTAAATACAATTTTGTGACCTTAGGCTAGAATCTGTGCTGGAGAGGAAAAAGTGCTATAAAGAACACTATTGGACCAATTGACAAAATTGGAATACAGAACAGGTAGAGTGGCTCATACCTGTAATTCCAGGCCTTTGGGAGGCCAAGGCAGGAGGATCTCTTGAGTTCAGGAGTTCAAGACTAGCTAGGCAACATAGTGAGACCTAGTCTTTACAAAATAAAAAAAAAAAATTGGAATACAAATGGAAAAGTATTGCACGAAGGTAAAATTTACTGAAGCATGTAACTGTTGTGTTCATATAAGAGAACATTCCTATTCCTAAGAAAATACGCATTCAAGAATCTAAGGGCTAGAGGCAACTTATCCCCAAGTAAAATTTATCTGTATATAACATACAGAAAGAGAAAAGGAGTGGTGTCAAGAGTTGTGCTCGATGCTTTACATATTTTATCTGATTTGATCCTCACAACAATCCTCTAAAGATTTATAAATGAAGAAGCTGAAATAAAGTGACTATAAGTACCTTCCCCAAAGTCACAGTTGATTATCTGACTCTATATTACATGCTCCTTTTCCTACAACAGCCAAATTGCATCTCAATAAAATATAGAAATAAAATATTTTAATAAAATACATATCTTTGTAAGAAAATTTAATTCTAACACTAAGAAATACAGTATACTCAGATAAATACTACTTAATTTTAACTGTAATATACATGGAAAACTAATCTCTATTATGCAGTTCTTCCATGGTTGCCCATGTTTCTGTTTGAATTTCACCACAACTCCTTCCAGTAATCTGCCCTGCAGGCCAATGTATCAAATAAAGATCTACAAGCAACGTAAAATCACTTTTGCATCAGGAAAGGGCTCTCAACTGGGGAAAAAAAAAGAATTATCTCTATCCAAGGTAGCTTGCATGCATATGCAAAGATTACATATTTGCACTCCTCATTTTTCTATAAGAGCTAATTCAGGTTTCATTGCTTTATTGTCAAGCTTCTGAACATTTACGTAAATGATAGGTTTGTTATCACTTATTACTGGATTCAGCAGATTATATGCAAAATGTGCAAAGATATGATTAAAAAATCTTTGATCTTTTAATCAAAATGGTAAGCAGTACTAATTTATTTGGCAAGTATAATATATATACCTATTGTAACACTACTTTGCATTTGAGATTACCACAGTACAATAATTACTCTTCATTAAGGAAGGCTCCTTGCTATGTAATTCCACTGTGGCTCTAGGCAATATAAATCCTTTCTAGAGAATTAAATTAAATTTGGTGTGAAGTTATTTTGCAAAATAATCATATTCTTTATAAACAAAATAAAATTTACCATCATGGTGTTTGATTTTATAAAGCTCATAGACAGAAATATCATTGAGAACTATATAACACAAAAATAGAATAACCTTTACATGAAATAACATGTAAGCTTCAAATTCAAAGGCCACTATATTCCTGTTAGTACTCATTTTGTGATGTCAAAAACACCCTCTCAAATCATTTTCTTGTCCCAATATATAATGAAGATAGAAATACATACATAAATAATAATAACACAATGCAGGATGCACATAATGTTGTAACACAAGAGGTGACATGCCTATTATTCCTAGAAGGATCCTGAAGACTTTATGGAAAAGGTACCATCTTAATTAACCTTTGACAAATGGGCAAGAAATGAGGAAGTAGAGGAGGAATGGAGAGGGTAGAATAGGCTATAAAAAATATAGAGTCCTGACTGCCAGTCTAAATGGTGAATTTTTATTCTGCAATAAATAGGAAGCTACAAGATTTTGAGCAAAAAAAAAAAAAAAAATAACTTGATCACATGAAGAATACTCTGAGGGAAGCTAGGCATAGAGGCACATGCCTGTAATTCCAGCTACTCAAAAGGCTGAGGCAAGAGGATCATGCGAGCCTAGGAGTTTAGGACCAGCTTGGGTAACATGGTAAGAGCCTTGTCGAAGGGTGCTGTGAAGGAGACATAAGATTACAAGAAAGCTATGGGATGGAAGTTATTTCAATGATTGTTTGTCTATCTGTCCCCTCAGTGAATTATCATGGGTTTCCTCAGGCCAGGCAACATGTTTCCACAACTTTGTCTCCCCAAAACCACACATATTTGACAAATACCACTGGATGAATGAATAAAACAGAATAAGCTCTTGTATTATGCTATAGTGGTGGAGATGAAAATAAATAAAAGAGAAATATATAATATAAACTATTGAGGACGTAGCATTGTAAAGAGATGTTAACTGGTTGGATATAGCTGCTGAGGAAGACGAAGGAATAAAAATGCTGTGCAATTTATCACAATAAAAATTTAAGGAGCACTTACTTTGTGCCAGAAGTGTGGTAGGTGCTAAATATACAAAGATGAATTAATATCTGATCCTCACTATGAAAGAGCTAGAGGTGACACTTAAGTAAAGAGATGTAATAACACAGATACGTAAAATAATATGCAATAATACTGCATATACAGGCAATAGTGTGCACACAATGTTCACAAAAAGTAAAGAGATAAGTATTTTATTTTCTCCGGGAAGAGTGAGGGAAGACTTCATTGAAGAAGGAATGGTTGTGTAGGACTTTGAAAAATAAAGAGGAATTTTCCAGATAAGGAGGTACAGGGGGCCATCTCACACAGAGAAATTAATATTTGTAAGTATGTAGAGATCTCAAAAAATTTTGTTCATGTGTGTGCCTGTGTGTGTAAGCATTCTGATACTGCAAAAGCATAAAATGCAAGAGAGAACTGGAAACTAATGGGAAATGAAATCGGAGAGCTGAGTAGGGGATAAAAAGTCCTTGTGCTGCAAGCTAAAGAGCATGAATTTTATTCTGTGAGGGAATGGGAGTCAGTGAAAGTTTTAAAACTGCCCGGCCAGCTGGCAAATTTGCCCTTCAGGGCAGATGAGAAACACATTGATGAAGGCTTGGTTAGTGGATGGGAGGGGTGGGATTGAGAGGAGAATGGTAAAGAGACTGCTGCGACAGGTCAGATGAATAATAATGAAATCCCAATTTAAGACAGTAATAATAGAGTAGATAGAACAAAATCGAGAGATACTTAGGTGACAAAACTGGACACACTCAGGGACACGGAGTGTGGAACAGCTGATTCCCAGATTTTTGGCCAGAACTACTAGGCAGAGAATGGTGCCACCCAACGAAGGCTCAATTTGGGAAATGCAGAGCCTGAAGCATATGTGGCACACTCAAGGGACATTGCTAATAGAGATATTCATGCTCATGACCTAGGGAAAATTTTAGTGCTCATTTTCAAGTTACATACATCAAAGGATAGTGATACTATTAACTAAAATATGTAATACAGTTGAGAGATATGCAACAGTTTATTATGAAAATTATAACCTGCAGTTTCGTTTGTTGAGCTTGATTAGCTAGTGGAATAAACATGTGGAGATGTTCATAAAGAATTTAGAAGTATGGTATCATGCAGTCTTTTAAAGAATGAGATGTTTTCATATGCGTTGATTAGGAAAGATAGTCATAATTTTCTCTAAAGGAAAAATACAAGTTGTAGAACAATATTTAGTATGATCCAACTTTTGTATCAAATATACATGGAAACACATACATGTATGAATACATGACATACATATATGTAAATACAAAAATATAAATGTATGTGTGTATACATATGGGAGGAAGGAAAGATAGCTAATTTTTTACTGGATAGTTCACTGTACTCTGTATTGTTACAACAGACATTCATTACATTTGTGTTTTCAAGTTCATTTTAGCATTTAAAAAAAAAAGCTGTGCAAGAAAATATTATCAAGTGAGAGAGGAAAGAAAAAGGCCATAGATACTCAGCACAAATCTAAGAATTAGAGTGGAAAAAAAGGAAAGATATTTGTGAGTTAACAACAGTCAGATGGTGTTGAAGACTTAAAAAAGATTGATAAAATGATGACCCGAAAGTGGCCGATGAGACTGGGAGATGGGCAAGATTTGATTAAGCATTTTGTTGAGAGCAGGGCCAGACTGCATTTGCACGAGATTAAAATGAGGGCATAGAAATGGGATTGCTGGGTCAAATGGAATTTCTATTTCTAGGTCCTTGAGGAATCGCCACACTGTCTTCCACAATGGTTGAACTAATTTACACTCCCACCAACAGTGTTAAGAGTGTTCCTATTTCTCCACATCCCCTCCAGCACCTGTTGTCTTCAGATTTTTTAATGATCACCATTCTAACTGGCGTGAGGTGGTATCTTAATGTAGTTTTGATTTGCATTTCTCTAATGACCAGTGATGATGAGCATTTTTTCATATGTTTGTTGGCTTCATGTATGTCTTCTTTTGTAAAGTGTCTGTTCATATCCTTCGCCCACTTTTGAATGGGCTTGTTTGTTTTTTTCTTGTAAATCTGTTTCAGTTCTTTGTA